>JAULKK010336456.1:0-10664 GCA_032355705.1 Rubia peregrina | reverse complement strand
AACACAAATAATAAGAACTACATACATAACACACTTCCAAAAGAAACATTAATAACAACATCAGCATAAACAGGAAGGGAAGTCAAATGAAAACCTTGAAACATCATATTGAAAAAGTAAAACATCACTTAAAACCCTAGAGGACAAAAAATAAACAAATATAGCAATAAATTCAAATATTTCCTCCAAATATCATAAAAGAAACAACAAACCTTGAGAAGAAGAAGTCTTCTTCTTCTCCTTACAGCAACCTTCGAAGAATTTGAAGGCTGGGAGTAAGATTTCACAATTTTCAACACAGCTTCATCTAAACTAACAGATTCAACTCGATCTCCTTTCTTCGACATCTACACAACGATAAACATGGAAAATAATACACTTAAAAATGATCGACATCAATAAAAACCTAATATATACATATATATATACGAAAAACCTCCAGGGTCGCAATTACCTAATCAAATACGATAACAACTTCCAAGCGAATAGAGTAAAATGTCAAAAATTTGACAGAAAACTCAGAGTTCACCGACAAAAATGCTTATTAAACAACAAAATTGGCTAAAATCAGTGATTATCGGCCGGAAACACAAAGCTAGGTCGTCAGTATTACCTGATGCAAAGCGATCTGATTAGCAAATGAACAGAAGAAACTCCAAATATTAGACCAGAAGCTCTTATTTCTAAACATTCAACATGATCCGATGCTTATTAAACAATGAAATAATATGAAAGTAGAGATTCACGCTGAAAAATAGAGCTAGTTCGCCAGAAAAAGGGAAAAGTAGGAGAGAAAACTAGTGGTTTAGAGAGAGAAACAAATGGTTTTAGAGAGAGAAATAAAAGGTTAGAATGAGAGGAAGACGAACATATGCTGAATAGTAAGGGTAGGGTCAAATTTAATTCATTTGCAAATTAGTCCCTAAAGAATTTGAAAACTATAATTAATACCACATCCTAAATTAAGTCTCTGTTTTTTATAAATCTATCTCTGGTCTTGCTGCAAGACCGTCTCGCACAAAACTTTGTCCAATTTTATTGTTCAATAAAAAGGTGAACAATAATGAAAGTTAAAAAAAATTACAACTTGTATAAATGATTCTTCATTTTCAGTTTTACACATACAAATCCAAAAGACCAAAATCTAAGACAGACATACTTCCCGATACACCCAAGTCCATATACTTCCAAATACACCTAAGTCTAGATATACTCATTAAGCAACACAATTCAAAGTTAAGGGTAGTAATGTAAACCCCCAGGTAAGTGTACAACATTATTGAACCATCCGAGCTCCCGAAGGAGCTGGCTGCTCTCTTGAAGGCTGCATCTTCCCATTCATCATAGATTTTTTTGTTTTGTTTTAGGTTAATGCGGGGCACAAATACTACTAACAAAGAGAGACACCACTTGGGGGAGTTCTGATTAGAGCATAATCGCGATGGAAAGATCTAGCATGCTAAGAGGGTTGATGCAGTTAACTGTTCAACTGTTCTATTCGAATTGTAAGTATGATCTAGTCCCGGACAAGGCAGTAGCTCGCACAAGGCCATCCATTAGACCTGCGTCATTTGATGTTGAGTCATCATATGCCCAACAAAAAGTCGATCAACTTGGAAGCATTTAGAGCTTTGCCTGCAAATTCAAGAAAAACTGTGACATGAACAACCAAATTACAAAGAAGGAAGAGTACAGTTCAAAGAACTGTGACATTAAATGTTATTAGAAGTCACACGAACATCATAAATTCATCCTTAACAAAAAAGAACAAGATTTCCAGGTTGGTGTTTTGTTTAACACAGTTAAATACTCGGCTCAGATTAAAAAAACATTGACAATATAGACGAGAAATCATTGCATCTCAGCCAACCAAAGGTTAGGTATCTACTTGATGCCGATGAATAAGAGTCACACTGTGCATGTAAAAAAATAGATATACCCAAATTGATGTTCATATACACGGTGAGTATACCAATCTATGGGGAAAATGATGAACTGGTTTTTTTGATGAGGAGATAAGCATATTTCCATTTGTACAAGAACAAGTAGAAATCAACAGTATTAAATAATTGCCAACAGGGACTGTGAAGCTTGTTCCAGTACCCAAAATCATAAAAGATGTCACGAGAATGAAGATAATTGAGGAATTTATCCCGGTTATAAAAAAAATGGCCAACACATGAGAAAAACAATATTTATCCAACAAGACAATGTAATGCCTCACATGAGGAACAATGACCTAGAATTTAGGGCAGTCACAGATTTAGATGGCATTTGTACTAACCTAGTGAGTCAACCATCAAACTCTTCAGTCCTAAACATCTCGGATCTTATTTTTCTCAACCGAATTCAAGCATTACAGCAAGGAAAAGCTTCAGCAAATATGTTGGGACTACTGGCTGCAGTTTATAAAGAATTTGAAAGGGAGGACACAACCCACCTTGAAAAAATATTTGTTACACATCAATTAGCAATGATCAAAATATTAAAAGTACAAAGGTGCCAACAGCTACAAAAATGCACACATGGACAAGGACAGATTGATTAGGGACATAACGCTGCCAAGGCATTTACAAGTAAGCCAAAAAGTGGTAAGGAGCAGTACATAGTATCTCATCGCACTATAAGGTACTCACATTCAGCCAAGAGCTCAAGGGTATTTAGCTTAATTGTAGAGCAATTACATTTTGGAGGTTTGGCAGTAGGCAAATGTTGGTAAGCCTCAGAACATATCTTTTTGGTGTGCATGACATGTTCCTGTCCAACCACAGTTCAATTATTATTTTGTAATATGTGTGAACATCCTTAAGAGTATGCTTGGGAGTGTGTTATTATTTAATGTGTCATTTCATTTTGGGAAGATGCACTTCATGACACAAGCAATGTATTGTGCTAGGGAATATGCATATTATTTCATGAAATGTTGTTGAAAAAATATATTGATTAGGAATGCAAACCAACAGCACAATTATGCACCATGAGGCCAAAAGCATACACAATTTAGTTGCACCAGTGGCCCAAATCACACACTAGTCACAACACCAATATGAAAAAAATAAGACAACAATCACAAGCATCAACATGCCAACACCAAACACACCTAAGTCCACTTAAATGCCAATATCACACAGATTCACACACAAAAATAAATTATATTCATGCCAAATCATGCACGGATCATAGGCATGCCCAAGACAATATCACACACAAATCAGTTCCACTAAAGGCTAAAAAATAATACAAAGATAATCGACACCAAGACTATAATATCACAGAAAGTTATGGCACCAACAGGCATAATAAACGCGTAACAGGAGGGGATAAAAGCTACATTAAGGGATAAGATATCACCCGTTTGGAGCCATAATTTTTTTTCTTCCGAACTTGAAATTCCAGTTTTTATGTATTTCTGCCTCTTTATTCATTTTTTCCTGGATCACGCTCTAATTTTTTCCCCATATCACATCACTGATAGGATACCCTTTAACATGGATATGTCGGCACAAAAGAGGGCACAAGAGAAAGAGGTTTGCTCACAAATGGTGCTCAATATACGATCGAATCCAACTATAGCGTGAGGAGATGCAAGTCTTGGGATATCAAATGAAGGTCATTATTTTTTTCCAAATACCTAGTCAAATGTATAGTTTGGGAATATGCAAGTCTCGGGATATCAAATAAATGTATTCTTGCTTTTACAAAACCCAAATTAATGATATTATGGGAACATGCAAGTTCTAGTTTAACACATTAATGACAATCAATTTTGAAACTTACAATTTTCATGTTGCATCATTTTATCTAAAATGTGCATGCTCATCGAATTCATTCACAGCACACATAACCATCACATGACCGGGATATGGACACATAAGCAAATAAATTTTTTCAAGATGCAGAGAATACGATAACATCACCATTTCAGTAAAGACCAGTGTGGGCTACAAGGTTTCAGTGTTTAGCTTTATAACCAACATAATCCCCCTCGTTGTAGGGGGATTGTACTTGCAAAAAAAAAATGAACTGCTTAGTCAACATAACATAGAACCCAAAACAAATACCTTTAACCCTAAAAGTTTGTAAATCCATACAAACTTATTAAGTTAATTTCTCAAAAATTATTTCTTGTATCCAAATCCTACCTCTATAAGTCTCAGCCATGAAAAACAACAAGGGTATATTAGCCTTTTATTTTATGGAATCTGATATAAAAATATATGAACAAATCGAAACAACCATTGTCACTTAACTTTGATTCTACTAATACCAAAATTTGTAGTATGCTTAGCGATGATCTGTACTAGCCCAATATGCCCCTGAACCTACAGGACATGCAGAAAGAGGTCAGGAAGGCAGGATTAGGGTTGTGCCTGCTTCGATGCTCCGGTTAGCCATTGATGCCATGTAGAGGCGTATCTAAGTGAATAGTGAACCAGTAGGAAAATCTTACCTTGGGTCACACCCTTCTCCTTGTTATAGGGGATTTGGTGGCTGATGAGACTAGAGCTGTCCCATCAGCGTCTGTCAATCCTCTTCCTGCCTGCCTCTATGCCCAGGGACTCTACCTGGCTGGCAAGCCTAATCCTTTGTCCTTTCTCATTATTGGGCTGTCAGGCCCATACATTATCAAGTCCCCCCAGCCTGTGGTCTGACTGGGTGAGTTGACCAGAGGCCATTGACTGTGTTGAAGCCTGGATTTCCCTAGTCTTTCATGTTTGAGCTGCCCATAGAGCAAGTAGCGTCATTGGGATCGGTTTCCTGTCTTCCTTGGGTATTTTGGCGGTCCTTTTTGGTTTTCAAAACCGCCCACTAACACACAATCTCTTTTTTCATTAATACATTATTCGACGGTTACGCTACATGTCTGGATGTCTGCCACTTGTCCCTTTCTGGCAATTTTTTTTGCATGCTGGCTGCGCAATTTTGCTCATTCTCTCGAGACGGTTATCATTACTTTTTTGTCGTCTTGTCCCTGGAAAAATTAACTGCTTCTGGTTGCTTTATCTTCCTTTCTATTTTCTGCCCATTCATATCCTTCACCATTTTCTTTTCGTCGGTTTCTCCTTGTACTTTTGTTGGTACATTTTTGCTCTAACTTGGGTTTTCTGGTGGCCTTTAACCTTCTTCCAGGTACCCTCTCTGCCTTTCCCTATCTTCTTTCTTTCATTCGTTCTATTTTGCTACTATGGTTTCCACCGTTAGCCCCTCTAAGGAAGACTCGTACCACGACACCCCTAGTCTGGAATTCTGGGCGGCTCTCAGTATCATTGAGGCCATCTTCAACATCTAACTGGTCATTTTAACGACATTTGTGATCACATTCTGGTTCACGATGTCGGCCAAACAGTATTAGACATGCCCGTGGGCATGAATGTTGTCCATCTTGAGACTCTCAAGCATTGCGGGCTCCGATTTCCTCTTTCTCCTTTCTTTTAGGCTATTTTGGCCCTCTACCCCAAATTCCGTTTGCTTCATCCTTGGATTTGAGGTCTTATTCCTCATCCTCCATATTGAACCCTCTGTTACCTTTTTTCACATTTTCTGTCATTCCGCTAGGATGCCCCCAGACTGGACTTTTCTGAAGTTTCGGTAAGATGGGGTCAAACTGTTGACTAATCTCCCTACTTGTGTTGAGTGGAAGCGGCGGTTCATTCATGTGGACGAGGACCTTGTCCTGGGTTCAAATGAGGGCGAGAGGGTCGTTTATCCCCCCGGCCTAGAAAAAGGACAAGGGTCTCGTCCTACCACCACCGAAACATCTTCCTTGCAACCATTCATCTCCCGACGTGAGGTCGTAAGTGTCAAGTGTGACCACGTCGAACATGATTCTACCATTCGTGTCGTTGCCCTACCGTATTTTCCTAGTGGCATTTCTCCTGGCTAGGGTCTCACCGACCTAAGTGGTATAGGTTTATTATGACATTTTCTCTGTTCAACAGGGACACTGACTTTGCCTGTCTGTATGTATTTCTAACCTGCTTTCTTTCTTTCTATTGCAGAAATATATGTAGTTGATTTCCTTGGTGACCTGTCTAGGCTCCCTCGTCGGGCTGGAAGCAACCTTCCAGCTTCCCAAACTGAGGATGTGGCTGGGTTCGTCGAGCAGAAGGTTAAGGCGATCGACGTCTAAGATACTGAAATGAACGAGGATGAACCTGCCCTGAAGAGGGCTCGTCACCGGCTGCAAAGGGGAGTTGAAGAGATCGGAGCAGGTTCCAACCTACACTCCGTCATTTCTGAGTAAGTTCTTGAGATACTCGCCCCAGCCAGTAGGAACTTGCTTTTTCGACTTGCCCTGTCTCAACAATTCCTTTTTCGCTTCCCTTCACACACTGTTCCTCTTCCCGGATCTGCACCAGGTTTTTTTGCGCAGGCCGCAGCTCGGACGGAGCTCGTTTCCCAGGCCTTACCAATTCCTCACTTTAATGCCTGGTTGCACGAACACTCCCTGAATGTTGCCGGTACCAACTCTCCGGCTGACCGGTCATCGATGGTTGTTCTTGAGGTGTGTTTTCTTAAATTATTTGCTTTCCTTTTCCTTTTATTTTTGTCTTGTTATTACTTGCTTCCTTTTCTTTTTCTAGCATCTCTGTTCCTCCACGATCATGCAAGAGGAGAATAACCGCTTGCTGGTAGAAATGGGTGGGCTAAAACACTGTGTGACCTCTCTGCATACTCAAGCTCATCGAGCCACATAGCAAGAGCAAAATGTGGAGCTAGAGAAGAGAGTCACCAGCTCTCTGCAGAGCTCTCTGACCCTTGCCGAAGCCAGAGTTGCTAAGATGAAAGCCTTCTAGGACTGGGCCTTCAGCCACGGCTTCTTGAGTCTGTACTCCCGTGCGATGCCGCGTCATAAGACATCTGAGCTGCCGAGTGGCACGTGATTAGGGGCTGTTGACCTCTACTCCCACATTGAAGATGTGAATCAATTGCAGGTTGTCTTTGGTGATGCTTTTATTCTTTTCAGGGAATACTTCTTCACTGAGTACTTCTCTCAGTTGGACCCATGAATGTCATTGTTTGAACTCGACAGTTGGACTCCCGATGACATCTCCCCTGAAGCTGATGCATATTCTACCAGCGGGACTCATCAACACATCAAAAATGCAGGAGTCTCTGCCGGAGAGGCTGCTCAAGCTACTGGCAGCGCCAAGAGGGATGACGGAGCCGGGGAGGTTAGCGCTATGGTTGTTAAAGAGACAGAGAACGAGGATGCTGCGGTGAAACCCTGACGAATCCTTTTTTTCTTGTCATTTGTCTGTTCCCCTGTTTGAGGGATGAAACAATATTATCTGCTTCTGTAATCTTGGAATGTTCATTTTTTCCTTTCTTCATAATCATTAGTACTTCTTGCTTCATCAGTTAACGTTACCTACTCCATTCGCTATTTTTGTCTTGTCTTTTGCTTCTAGCTTTTTTAGATTCTGCCTACATTTGTGGTAGTTGTTAAAGACAACACTGTTAATTTAACCTTTATCAGTTTCTTTTTCTTCCGGAAATTTTCATAGCCGGAGGTTTTTTTCCCTTTTTGAGAGCCGTCCTGCAATCATGCTTGCTGTTGGGGCCAACTTTGCAACTTTAACCTGGATCCAACTTTATTTTTATCTAGCCTTGATAGTGGTTGGACATTCATTTTATTTTTTCATTTTGTGATCCGGTCTACACTAGCGGTGGCTGTTGGGGCCACCGGGACAACTTTAACCTGGATTAGGCTTCATTTATCTCCGGCACTAGTTTTGGCCGGAGGTTTATTTCCCTTTACCCTTTTGAGATCCTACCTGCAAATGCGCTAGATGTTGGGGCCAGTGCTGCAACTTTAGCCTGAATCAGGCTTCATTTTTTTGGCGATGGTTGTGGTTGGAGTTTCATTTCCCTTTGCCCTTTTGAGATCCGGCCTGCACTTGTGCTGGTTGTTGGGGCCAGCGCTGCAACTTTAGCTTGGATCAGGCTTCATTTTTCTCCGGTGTTGGTTGTAGCCAGAGGTTCATTTCCCTTTGCCTCTTTTTAGATCCGGCCTGCACTTGCGCTGGCTGTTGGGGCGTGCGTTGAAACTTTAGCCCGGATCAGGCTTTATTTTTCTCTGACGATGGTTATGGCCAGAGGTTTATTTCCCTTTGCCCTTTTGAGATCCGGCCTACATTTGCGCTGGCTTTTGGGGCCAGCGCTGTAACTTTAGCCTGGATCAGGCTTCATTTATCTCCGACGCTGGTTGTAGCCGGAGGTTCTTTTCCCTTTGCCTTTTTGAGATCCGGCCTGCACTTGCGCTGGCTGTTGGGCCAGCGCTACAACTTTAGCCTGGATCAGGCTTCATTTTTATCTGGCACTGGTTGTGGCCTGAGATTCATTTCCCTTTGCCCTTTGAAATCCGGCTTGCACTTGCACTAGTTGTTGGGAATAGCGCTGCAATTTTAACCTGGATCAGGTTTCATTTTCTTTGGCACTAGTTGTGCCCAGAGGTACATTTCTCTTCTTGCACTTGTTACTCATGAATAAACAAGCGATATACAAAAGGAAACGGGGGCGCATGTCAGGATTTCCTCAAGATCACATCATTTCATAGGCTTTCAAGGGTTTGATACTTTTGGGAACCCCGTCTCGCCTACCCATCCTATCAAACAGGCCGATAGCAGGTATTATGCATACATAAATCTACGATTACTTAAGCGTTGTAACTTTTTAGGTTTTCTATATTCCGTGTCCTAGGAATTGGTCTTCCGTCAATCATCTCCATTTTGTATGATCCTTTCCCCAGCACCTCAATCATCTTGTATGGGCCATCCCATTCTACGTCCAGCTTCTTCTGACCCTGGGCCTAACTTGCTTCATTCTTCCTTAGTGCTAAGTTCCCCACTTTCAAGGATCTTATCTGCACCTTGTTATTATAATGTTGTTCCATCCAGGACTTGTACGCCGCTTCTTTTAGTGCCACATTCTCCCTGAGCTCATATAAGGTATCCAAGTTTTCCCTGACAACTTCTTTATTCTCTTCCTGACTCATTAGTTAGGTTACTCTCCTACAGGGCACTGCTACTTCTGGAGGAATTATCACCTCAGTCCTAAAACACATCTCGTACGACGATTCCCCTATAGCGGACCTTGGCATAGTCTTGTATGCCCACAACACACTCATAATTCTTCTTCGCATTCTCTTTTGACTTATCCTAGCCTCCTTTTTAGTCCCTGAATAACTGTCTTGTTTGTCACCTCCGTTTGCCCGTTTGCCTGCGGGTGAGCTACAGAGGTGAATTGCTGCCTTATGTGCAATCTTGCGCACCACGACCTAAAAGGCTCATGGGCAAACTGCTTTCCATTATCGCTTATGATCACATGTGGGATGCCGAACCTGCACACTATACTTTCCAAGCAATGGTTGTGATCCTTTTACCTGTTATGCTCACTAAAGCCTCAATTTCCACCCATTTTGTGAAGTAATCTATTACTACGAGCAGAAAATTCTTTCTTTCTACCGCCTTCAGGAATGGTCCTGTGATGTCAATCCCTCCATTTTGTGAAAGGCTAGGGTGATCTTATGCTGGTCATTCGCTCTGCCGGAAGCCTCTGCACCTTCGCGTGCTCTTGGCACCTGTGACATTCTTTGACCATTTTCCCTGTATTTTCTCTCTTGGTTGGCCAATAATTTTCAGACCTTACTGCTAACAGCGCATCGTCCTTGCTTCCTGGATGCTTCTGTAACTTCCTTCACGAAACTCCCTGAGAATTGTTTCTGCTAGCTCGGGTCCGGCACATCTGAGCCATGACTCAATGTAACCTCTCTTGTATAACAACTTGTTTCTCACATTATACTGTAGAGCCTTTCTTTTTATTCTTCTTGTGTCATTTTCCTCCATCGGCAATTCTTCATACTCCAGCTAATTGCGAATAGGTGTCATCCATTCAGACTTTGACCCCTGTATTGCAGCTACCTATCTTGTGTCTGTTGACTTGCTTGACAACTCCTCCACTAGTACAGTTTTGGTTAAGTGTGCATGAGTTGAGGAGGACAACTTGCTCAAGGTGTCAGCTCTTGTGTTCTGCGACCTTGGGATCCTGAGCTGCCAAGATCCTGACCTTATCCATGTATTTCACCATTGCTGGCTCTTTGGCGACGTACTGCCTGTTATATTGGTTAGCTACCAGCATTGAGTCTCCATAGACCCGCAGTTTCTTTGCTCCTAGCTTCCTGGATATCTCCATGCCCACGATTAATGTCTCGTATTTTGTGTTATTATTGGAGGCTGAGAACTTGAAATGTAGGACATAGGTTGACTCCACCCCTTCCGGGTCTGATATCACTAGGCTCGCACCTGCTTCTTCCACTCTGGAGGCTCTGTCCACATACAACTTCCACACGTCAGCACCTGTCTTCTCGTCCTAGCTCGTAGGCTGGGACTCGTCTTCCACCTCAGCTTCTTTCATTTTTTCTCCTTCGGTATCTCTGCTAGGAAGTCAGCTATCACCTGCCCCATCGCCCTTCTCGGGGTGTATTCAATGGCATGTTCTTCCAGCTCAACCGCCCAGTTCGTCAATCTCCCCGAGCTTTCCGGTTTGGTCTGTATTTCTTTGAGTGGAAGATTCGTTAGAACCACCACATGGTGCGCTTGAAAATACCGTCTTAACCTTTTTATTGTGTGGACCAGGGCTAATGCCAACTTCTTCTGATTCGT
>JAULKK010336445.1:0-10665 GCA_032355705.1 Rubia peregrina | reverse complement strand
TTATTACAAGTGACAAAAGCGATAAAGTCACTCTCAACTCTAATAATAGGAATTCAAGGTAAAATAGAGTATCCAAATAAAACAAGTCTACCAAAAATGAGTACAAAAGATCTCAAAATAACTATATAAAATGGACACACCATATATATATATGAATCTTAGTCTACCAGGGTTTAAGGGAATGCCAGTTTATCATCTCAAGAGTAGGTTAGAGAGAAAAAATATGCTTCCTTCTCTCTAGGTTCTTTTTCTTCCGTCTCTTCCTTTTTCTTTTGCCCAAAAGTGTTGAATCCAAGGAAATACTTGGGTTAAATGCTTAGGAAGTAGTTAATTAACTTTTGGATCATATTTGTATTCATATAATAATGGTTATTTTGTTGGAATTCTTAGATCTACCTATTTCTATGTATTTTGTGATCATTATGTTGGCTTTTTCTTCATATTCTTGTGAATTGCATAATTGTCACACTTAGTTAGCACACACCTTAGTATATTTTCATGTTGATGAATTATTGATACCCCCTAGGGGAGGGAAACCTAGATGTGGTTGGGGTAACGATGGGTCTGGATCCATGTGGGTATGTGCACGTAGGTTGCCAAGTTAACGTTATGATCGACCATGCATTAGTAAGCCGGTGAGTTGGTCCGAAGGGTTACAGGTAGAGATAGCTAAAATAGCAAACTAGGGTTACCTTTGTGATCCTAGAGCCATCGATAAGATGCCTACTTCTTTTACCTCTATAGGCCTAGGGGTAGAGCGTTCATAGTATTCTGCCTGGAACTTAATTACACTGGGAGAATCAGACATGTACAATGATCCATAGCCATTGTTACACTCCCTTAGTTGTGGGGGCGAGGCCAATGGAAGATTTTATACACACACCGTAATGTGATAGATAAGGGAAATTTTTTACCATCGTCTGCACTGGTAACAAAAAATTGATTTCGTCACCTTATCTCATCATTGCATTTCCTACTCAAAAAGGCTGGTGAGCTATGCATTCTCATAAGAGATGAAATTAAACTAGTGATGCTCTCTCCGATAGGAAAGGCATACTCTTTTGGGAATCATGGCACTCCTGAGGATATCAAACGTGATGAGGCTAAAAACCCAAGTCAAATCAATCCAATATTTACTTTGGAGGCACACCAAAAGGCTAATGTCCATACCCTTATTATATAATTTGAAGCGCTGGACTTTGAAATCGAGGATGAGAAGAAAAGGTGCCAGAGATTCAAAGTTCCATTTTCAAATCATAGTTGGTGGGAAGACCTCTCTTTGTTATGAACAACTTTAACTGTTGAGATTTGCGTTAAAGAATTTTCATTTGGATGTTCAAATTGAGTCAGAAATATCTTCATCCATAAATGCAATTTTTAATGGAGCAACAATTCCTCATACTTTGCCTATCATGTAAATTTTTCAATACATCCAATTAAAAACCCAGATGATAATTAGTATTTTCAAATATATGACTATAAACTAATGATCAAATCTAATTTGGAAGTAACAAATCAACCTATGAACGAAAAAAGTTGGCTCCATACCATATTTGTGCCTGGTTTGTGTCAGATATGATACAAGGTCTATTTTCGTACATGAACTCATTGTGTTTCATGTAGCGCTATGTCCTGTGGTTAAAAATAATTCCCCCATGGTCCAAACACCTTCCTTGTGTGTTCCATGTCATGAGCAACGAAATGGTTGATTGGTATCATGCTTATGCTTTTGGATTTGGTCGGTGTTTAAAATTTATTAATTTTAAACAATTCTTTACACAAATATATTTTTTTTAAATATAAAAATATAAAAAATTAAACTAAAAGAGCAATATTGAAAATAATGAATGCTATTTCGAAAGAATTTAAATTTTTATAAAATATTATAAGTCAAAAACTGATGTTCATAAATTTATCAATTCCATCATTTCTTTTTTGAAAGCACAAAAAACATGTTTTTTTCCTCAATCAATCCCTGTGTAAGGTAATCAAATTTACCCTAAGGCTACAGAGAGCATGATGAGGGGTTGGCATAAGGTGAAGATAGTGAATTAAAAATCTGTCACCTTATCCAATCGCCGCATTGGCCATTTCAAAAAAGCTTGAGAGCTCTGCATTCTCATGAGGGGAGAAATCACTCTAGTGATGCTCTCTCCAAGAGGAAAGACATACTCTTTAGGGAGTCGTGGAATTCCCGAGGTCATCGTATGAGGGTAAAATCCAAGTCAAGTCAATCCAATATTTACCTTGGCGGCACACCAAAATGCTATTTACATACCATTATTATATAGAGTGAGGCGTTGGATCTTAAAACTGAGGATGAGAAGAAAAAGGTGCTAGATATTTAAAGTTCAACTATCCAATCATAGTTGGTGGGATGATCCTCTTTTGTTACGAACAACTTGAAATGTTGAGGTTAGCCTTATAAAGAATTTCAATTTGGATGTTCAAATTGAGTTAGAAATGTCTTTGTCCTAAAATGAAATTTTGAATGGAGCAACAATTCTTCATATTTTGTCTATCATGTAAGTGTTTCAATACATCCACCTCAAAAAAATTGATAATAGTTAGAATTTTTGAATATATGACTATGATCTAATGACAGAATCTAATTTGTAAGTAACATACTAACCTATTTACCAAAAATTGGCTCCGTACCATATTTGTGCAAGGTGCGTGACAGATATAATACAAGGTCTATTTTCCTACATGAACTCATTTTGTTACATGTAGTGCTATGTCGTCTAGTTTTTTTTAAAAAAAAAACCACGGTCCATCAACATGCTCTGTGTGTGCCATGTCATGATCAACCAAAAATGGTTGATTTGTATTGCGCTTTTACTTTTGGATTTGGTCGGTGTACAAAATTTATACATTTTTAATAACCTCTTAGCACAAATATAAATTTTGTAAATGTGATAATGTGAACATAAATTAAACTAGAAGAACATTTTAAAAAAATAGTGAATAATATTTTTAAAGAAATTTTTATTTATAAAAACATTGAAAGTAAAAAACTGATGTTCATAAACTCATCAATTCCATCATTTCTTTGAAAGCACAAAAAACATGTTTATTTTTTCCTCTATCAATCTGTGTGTAAGGTATTCAAATTTTTACCCTAAGGCTCTGAGCGTGCAAATGGTTTGGCATTAGGTGGAGATGGTGAACTAAAATTCTTTTTCATCACCTTATCCAATCGTCGCAATGGCCTACTCAAAAAGGCTGGTGAGCTATGTATTCTCATGAGAGAAGAAATCACACTAGTGATTCTCTCTCTGGGAGGAAAGGCATACTTTTTTGGGAGTCGTGGCATTCCTCATGTCATCGAACATTATGAGGCTAAAAACTCAAGTCAAATCAATCCAATATTAACCTTGGAGGAACACCAAAAGGCTTATGTACATACCCTTATTATATAGTGTGAGGTGCTAGATTTTAAAATTCGAGGATGAAAATAAAAGGTGCGAGAGATTCAAAGTTCAAATGTCATCTCCTTGTTATCAACAACTCTAAATGTTGAAGTTAGTCTTAAAGAGTTTCCATTTAGATGTTCAAATTGAGTCAGGAATGTTTTCATCCATAAAAGCAATTTTTAATAGATCAACAATTCATCTGAATTTGCCTATCTCTTAAATGTTTCAATACATCCACTTCAAAATAAAGTTGATAATAATTAGTATTTTTGAATATATGACTATAAATTAATGAGCAATCTAATTTCAAAGTAACAAATCAACCTATGAACCTAAAAAGTTGGCTCCGTACCAAATTTGTGCAAGGTTCGCGCCGAATATGATACAAGGTCAATTTCCTTACATGTACTCATTGTGTTTCATGTAGCGCTATGTCGTGTGACTTTTTAAAAAAAAATCACCCAGGGTCCACCAATGTGCTTTCACTGCTTTGTGTGTGACATGTCATGACAAATCGAACAGTTGATTCGTATAGTGCTTGTGTTCTTGGATTCGGTTGGTGTACAAAATTTATTCATTTTTCATAATTTCTTAACACAAATATAAAATTTTCACATATAAGAATATATAAATAAATAAAATAAAACATTTTTAAAAAAATAGTAAATGCTATTTCAAAATAATTCAATTTTTTTATAAAAAGTTTTTACGTAAAAACCCGATGTTTATAAACTCATCAATTCCATCATTTTAAAAGAAAAAAACCATGTTTTTTAGTCTCAATGAATTCCTATGTAAGCTATTCAAATTTAGCCGAAGGCTACAGAGAGCGTGAAGAGGGGTTGGCATAAGGTAGGGATGATAAACAAAAAAATCTTTTTCGTCACCTTATCCAATCGTTGAATTGGCCTATTCAAAAAGGTTGGTGAGCTATGCATTCTCAAGAGAGATTAAATAGCACTAGTGATGCTCTCGCCGAGAGGAAATGCATACTCTTTTGGGAGTTGTGGAATTCATGAGGTCATCGAACGTTATGAGGCTAAAAACCAAGTCAAATCAATCCAAAATTTAACTAGGAGGAACACAAAAATTCTAATGTCCATACCCTTATTATAGATTGTGAAGCGCTGGATTTTAAAATCCGAGGATGAGAAGAAAGGTGCGAGAGATTTAAAGTTCAACTGTCAAATCGTAGTTGGTGGGAAGATCCTCTCTTTTTTATTAACAACTTGAAATGTCGAGGATAGCCTTAAGGAATTTCCATTTGGGTGTTCAAATTGAGTCAGAAATGTTTTCATCCATAAATGCAATTTTTAATGGAGCAAAAATTCATCATACTTTCCCTATCACATAAGTGTGTCAATACATCCATCTAAGAAAAAGTTGGTAATAATTAGTATTTTGAATATATGACTATAAACTAATGAGCGAATCTAAATTAGAAGTAACAAATCAACATATGAACCAAAAAAGTTAGCTCCATACTATATTTGAGCAAGGTTCATGCCGGATATGATACAAGGTCAATTTTCATACATGTACTAATTGTGTTTCATGTAGCGCTATGTCGTGTGGTTAAAAAAAATTACCCACGGTCCACCAACGTGATTTGTACCTGCCAAGTCATGATCAACCGAATGATTGATTCGTGTCGTGCTTGTGCTTGTGGATTTGGTTGGTGTACAAAATTTATTCATTTTCAATAATCTCTTAGCACAAATATAAATTTTGTAAATATAATAATATAAAAATAAATTAAACTAGAAGAACATTTTCTAAAATTAGTGAATAATATTTGTAAGGAATTAATTTTTTTATAAAAATATTGAAAGTCAAAAATTGATGTTCATAAACTCATCAATTCCATATTTTTTTTAAAGCACAAAAAACATGTTTTTTTCCTCAATCAATTCCTGTGTAAGGTATACAAATTTACCATAAGACTACAAAGAGTGTGAAGAGCAGTTGGCATAACGTGGAAATGGTGAACTAAAATTATTTTTTGTCACCTTATCCAATCGTCGCAATGGCCTATTCAAAATGGCTGGTGAGCTATGCATTCTCATGGGAGAAGAAATTGCTCTAGTGATTCTCTCTCCGAGAGGAAAGGCATACTCTTTTGGGAGTCATGGCATTGCTGATGTCTTCAAACGTTATGAGGCTAAAAAACCAAGTCAAATCAATCCAATATTAACCTTGGAGGAACACCAAAAGGCTAATGTCCACTCCCTTACTATATAGTGTGAGGCGCTGAATTTTAAAAATCGAGGATGAGAAGAAAAGGTGCGAGAGATTCAAAGTTCAACTGTCGAATCGTAGTTGGTAGGAAGATTCTCTCTTTGTTATAACAACTTGAAATGTTGAGGTTAGTCTTTAAAAAATCGATTTGGATGTTAAAATTGAGTCAGAAATGTCTTCACCCATTAAAGGAATTTTTAATGGAGCAACAATTCATCCTAATTTACCTATCTCGTAAATGTTTCAATACATCCACTTCAAAAAAAGTTGATAATTATTATTATTTTCAAAAATATGACTATAAAATAATGTTAGAATCTAATTTGGAAGTAGCATATCAACCTATGAACCAAAAAAGTTGGTTCCATACCATTTTTGTGCAAAGTTTGTGCCACATATGATACAAGGTCAATTTTTGTATATGTACTCATTGTGTATCATGCAGTGCTATATCGTGTGGTTTTTTTAAAAAAATCACCCATGGTTCACCAATGTGCTTTGTGTGTTCCGTGTCATGAGCAACCGAATGGTTGATTCGTATAGTGGTTTGATATGAATCTCCTTACGAAGACTCTGGATTGCAAAATTTTAGATCTTTGACAACACGAGGGATCTCGCCCAACCCTAATGTGCTGCACAAAATTCAAGAGTCTAGCCCTCGGGGTACACTTAATTTTGACTTGCTCCCTAACTAGCCTACATGATTAGTTCACAAGGTTATTGATACTTAATTAACCCGCATGATTAAGAAACAATGAAGACACTTGCAAGCAATGAGTATAACTCAAAAATTCTGAATATATAATTGATAAAAGGTGTTAAAAATCTCTAAAACCCTCCTTTTTTTATAGGGTGGATTTCGGCCATAAACCCTAATTACAATTGGAAACTTAATCGACTTATGGCAGCTTTAAGAAACTAAAACCATATCTAACTAAAATTCCTAAAATAAACCCTATTATGACCGAATTCTTCAAGAAGTAAGCTTGAAGAATATTACCTTATCTAATCTTACCAAATCTAATTCTAATCAGAATAAAACTCCATATTTTCAAAACCCCAATGGTCTGGGTCGAAAATATTAACTCCTAAAAAGCCCACATGGCCGAGTTATTGGACTGAAATAAAATAATGTTACGATAGTTTACAAAGATCACACTGCCTTGTTAAAAACCCAGTGGAAAAAAGAGTATAGTGTTCTTCACGATGTCTCCAATTAATCGACGAGTTTAAATAATTAATACAAGCCCAGCTGACTTATTCTTGAATTATTCATCATGAAATTGATCCATCAAAGCATTCAATGCCACATCTTTAAGATTTGTTCTTGACCTTGTCATTGGTCCAGCCATGTCACTTAGAGGATCTCGAACATAACCCTTGAATGTTTAATCAAGTCGTTGAATGTCTTAATTTATGGTGGTAGTCGTCTTGGCATCTGCATTATTCCCTCCGTGGTCGAAAGGTTTCGCCCTTGAAACTAAATCGTCGTCAAAGGTAAATGGAGATAAATCAGCAACATTGAAGGTAGTACTAACACCATAATCGCATGGTAGATCAATCTTGTAAGCATTATCATTCACATGCTCCAACACTTTAAAAGAACCATCACCACACACACTTAGTTTAGATTCCCGAGATTCAAAAACCTCTCCTTCCGCAAATGCAACCAGACCCAATCTCCCTCCTTGAAATGCATCAACTTGTGCCCCATGATTGGCTCGATCAGCATTATGAGCATTTGTCCTTTCAATCTTCAACAACACCTTTTCATGTAATCGCTTCACAAAATCAACCTTCTTTTCTCCATCCAAATTTTGCACATGTTTATAATTTAAAAGAAGTAAATCAAGAGGTGTATTTGGTAAGAATTCATAAACAATTTCAGATGGAGGTAAAGAAGTAGTAGAATGAACAATGTGATTGTAAGCAAACTTTGCAATCGAAATGCGCGCCTCCCAATTCTTCAATTTTTTCTGAACTATGGCGCGTAGAAGGGCTCCCAATGTGCGATTAGTGACCTCTGTCTGTCCATCAGTTTGCGGATGACTTACCGTAGAAAACAACAATTTTGTCCCTAACTTGTGCTACAAGGTATTCCAGAAGTAGGACAAAATTTTGACATCTCTATCTGATACTATGGGCGCAAGAAGGCCATGAAGTCGGACTACTTCCTTTAAAAATAAATCCTCAACATTTTTTGCGCCATCTGTCTTCCTACAAGGAATAAAATGTGCCATCTTCAAAAATCGATCAACAACCACAAAGATAGAATCATTACCTGGGATCACGGTAATTCAAGAACAAAATCCATAGAAATATCAACCCAGGGATGTGTAGGAACGGGTAAAGGAGTATATAAATCACGAGGCTTAGTTTTTTACTTCACCTTCAAGCAATCAATACAATTCCTACAATTCCTCCAAATCCTATCAATGGATAGTGTCATTTTCGGCCAAAACAAGTGTTCTCGCAACAAATTATAAGTTTTTAATGCACTAAAATGTCCCATTAAACCACCTAAATGAGCTTCTCTAACAAGTAATTCATGCATAGAACATTGAGGAACACATAACCTATTATTCATGAACAAGAAACCATCATGCCGAAAAAACTTATCATAAGCACCATTTTAGCATGCAGCATAAACATATGAAAAGTTAGGATCAGTAACATATAGTTTTCTCACGAATGAAAACCCTAACATAATGCATTCCAATCGTGTAAGTAAAACATTTCTACGACTCAAAGAATCAGCAAAATTTTCTTTACCCTTCTTGTATCACAATACATAAGGAAAAGATTAGCATGATGCTTATTCAACTTCATCTGACTCCTCAAATATTTCAACGACTCATGATCATTATGAATAACGAATTCTTTATGCAATAAATAATGTTGCCAAGTCTCTAATGCACCCACAATCACATAGAATTCTTTATCATAAATAGGATATTTCAGAGCACCGCCTTTTAGCTTTTCACTGAAGTAAGCTATATGTCGATTATCTTGCATCAAAATAGCACCAATACCAACACCAGAAACATCACAATGAATCTCAAAAGTACCATTAAAATTTGGTAAAGCAAGCACATGAGCATTGCATAATCATACTTTCAATTCATTAAATGCATTCTCTTCAACATCACCCCAAACAAATTTCACATCCTTTTTAACTAGTTCATTTAAAGGTGCAACAATAGATGAAAAATCACGCACAAACCTTCTATAAAAACTAGCTAAACTATGAAAAGAATGTACCTGATTGGCATTGGTAGGTCTCGGCCAGGTCTTAATGGCCTCAATTTTGGTTTCGTCAACTTTTATGGCCTCCTTAGAGACCACAAAACCGAGAAATACTACTTCCAAAGTACAAAAAGTACACTTCTTGATGTTTGCATACAAATTAGACTCACACAGTGCAAGTAAAACCGATTTCACATGCTCAATATGCTTATTAGTCGACTTAGAATATATCAAAATAAACCACAGCAAATCGACAAGTAAAATTTCTCGAGACTTGATTAATCAACCGCATAAAAGCACTACTCTCTCTATCCCTCTAATTGTGTCTTACTTCCTCTTTTTATATTATTCATTGATAATTTTATAATTTTAATAACTTAAATTATGTATAAAAATAAATTATAGAAGTTATATATTTTTAAAATATGTGTTAAGATGAATGTAGTAATATTTCACACAATAATTTTCGTATTTTCATATTTATAACTTTTTTACAATTCAAACAACATCAACTTTATTGATGAATAGTGACATACGACACAATAAGAGAGACGGAGAAAGTTGGTGCATTGGTTAATGTGAAAGGCATAACAGTCCATTCATATAACCCTAACTTAGTTTTAAATTTAGTTTTCCATTCATCACCCTCTCTAATTCAAATATTATGATAACCCTGAGTTGAATCAATTTTAGTATAAATCATAGATCCATGCAAATCTTCAAGCATATCATCTAACCTAGGGATAAGTTGACGATACTTAATAGTGATCTTGTTAATAGCACGACAATCAATACACATTCGCCAAGTTTTATCTTTCTTATGAACTAAAATGACAAACATGGCACAGGGACTTAAAGATTCTTGCACATAATCTTTTTGAAGTAAATCCTCAACTTGTCATTATAGTTCCTTTGTCTCCTCAGGGTTCGCCTTATAAGCTGGTCGATTAGGTATAACTAAACCCGAAATCAATTCAATTTGATGTGGAATGTCTTGCAATGGTGGTAATCCATGTGGAGGCATCCGGAAAGACATCCTCAAATTCCTGCAACATCTCAGCAAACCGTGGAGGAATATGCACATGTACATCTTCATTGGCAAAATAACTCTCTTTAAAATGTACAATTAATACATGCAAATGATTAGAAAAGGCACAATTCAAGTCCCTAATAGATGCATAAAATGATTTTCCGATTTCAATTAGAAACTCACGTTTCATCATAAAAATTTATGGAAAGGGTGAAGATAAAACCTTTCGCGACTTTTCAGAATCACTGGAAAACTTACCCAACTAACCTGGATTGGCCACCCCTAAATTTTGGTCAAACATTTTAGGGTTTTTGCCTCCATTTTTTCTCCTTTGGCCGATCACCTCCAAACCCTGGCTAGGGTTTTGTTCGGCCACTTCTAGCTTAGTCACAACTTTTCTTTGTCGATTTTCATGGGCCTTTGAGCCTCAATAACTTCCACTGGTGACAATAGAGTAATTTTATACCTCATTCAATCATTGATCACAGTAATCTTGTTAGTGTAACCATCATGCATAGATTTACAATCAAATTTCCATGGTCTCCCTAACAATATATAACTAGTTTCCATAAGTATAACATCACATAAGATAGAATCATGATATTTTCCGATCTTAAAGTTATCCATGCATTGTTTATTAAACTTAATCTCACCACTACCATTTAACCAAATAAGTTTATAAGGTGATGGATGAGTAGTAACAGGAAAAGACAATGATTTAACAAGAAGATTGGA
>JAULKK010336425.1:0-10665 GCA_032355705.1 Rubia peregrina | reverse complement strand
AGTAAAGGTGTTAAATAGGTTATATGTTCAATGATAGATAGAAGGTTTGGAAGTGTAGGTCAATTTCCCCCAAGACTCCGTAATCATTGCTTAATCCCACTTTAGTTGTTGTATGCTTTCTTAGTTTAACTCGTCTTTAAATTTGTTAACTTAGAAAAACCCAACCAAAAATCTCCCTCTTTATATGCTTTTATATATGTGTGTATCTATATATCTAGTATAATAGTAATCATTTTATGAGAAAACACTTGAGAATATCCCCCGTCTCTGTAGACGATCCCGACTTGCCACTATCTATTTAATTGTAGTTAGTAAGCAAAAGGGCTTTAAAATATCATCTTTCAGAGGTACGGCGACGACCTCCCAGCAGTGGAACTAGGAGAACATGATATTCCGTTTCAGCCATGAACAACGATTAAGGGTCAAGCCATTGCATATTCTATAGTAGAAATCACGGAGCCCATCGAGTTGCAAGAAGAAGTTCGGAATGAGGAGCTTTGGAAGTTGTATGTGGATGGTTATTTGCATTTGGGGTGGAGTGGAGCAGGAGTGTTTATCACTAGTCCTTAGGGTAAAGATAATCCTTGTGCGCTGCATTTCATATTCAAAGCTATCAACAATGAAGTTGAGTATGGAGCCTTAATTACAGGAATTTTTTTGCTAAAGAGCTTAGAGCTGAGAGCTTAGAAATTTTACGTGACTCGCAAATTGTGGTTCAGCAAGTCAAGGGGGAGTATGAGGCTCAAAAATGCAATCTGCAGCGGTATCTGGAGATAGTGAGGCCTTTGTTAAAAGGATTTCAAACTTTTACTATGACACAGGTGCCACGAGAGGAGAACTATAAAGTCATCGTCGTACCTCTCAAAGTTACTATTTTTAAGCCATAAATGGTTCCTAACTACAACTAAGTAGATAGTGACAAATCGAGGTCGTCCACAAAGAAGAGGCATTTTCCAAAGGGTTCATGCATATAAGGGTGGATACTAGACTAGATATAGATATACATACATATATAAAAGTAAGTAAAAAGGGAGGTTTGGTTGGATTTTTTAAGTTACGAATTTAAAGACAAAGTAACTAGAAAAGTAAAGTAAAGATGTAAAACATGCAACAAACTACTAAAAGATGGTAAAATCTCAAATAACAAAGTCTTGGGGGCAATTGATTCCCACTTCCAAACCTCTTACGGGTCATAGACTCATTCACTCATTCATTCACATTAATTTCCTATGGGGAACGTTATCACTTCCTTTTT
Organism: Rubia peregrina; assembly: GCA_032355705.1. Classification (NCBI taxonomy): domain Eukaryota; kingdom Viridiplantae; phylum Streptophyta; class Magnoliopsida; order Gentianales; family Rubiaceae; genus Rubia; species Rubia peregrina. Next base: position 9,410 of record JAULKK010336425.1, on the reverse strand, counting down.
TTAAAATCAACATTCATTTCTTCTTAATAGTAATTTTCTAAGACGTTCAACGACCATTTGCAAACCTTATTAATAATCACTTTAGTCGTTCAACGACCATAAAGATATTTCATCAATGGCATTATACACGAAGAACATAGATTTGATAAAAAAAATACAAGCATTCTACCAAATGTCTAGCCATTCAACCAAACAAAGAATTCATTTAGACAAAACCTAAAACAAAAAACATTCAAGATATAATCTTTTTTTGCTACCTTCCGTACAAATATGATAAAAATCCACATTAACATACTCATCTAGCAAGATTAACATCATTTACCCAACTAGAAGTTCTAATTACATGTTATTGAATTTTCATGCCAACAGTGAGAAGAAATTGTACACTTTCCTAACATCCTAACACTTAATCATACAAACATTTCATATATTCAAACAACCCATAGCATAAATGAAGTAAACATTAACATTAATGGAACAATAAATTCTCAACAGTAAATTCTCATGAAAGAGTAAAATAGAGCTCACTACATGGGTTTGGAAGCTTCAATCAATTGCTCTTGGGTGATGAGTTTAGCTACTAGAATTCATAATAAACACCAAAGGCAAATCAAACATAAATCAAAGACGAAACTAAGATAGAAAAGGGAGAAACTAGGGTTTTTAATAGCATAAATTGAGAAGAAAAAAAGAGGAAACAGAGATGATAAAGTGTGCTATTTATAGTACAAGAAAAAGAACAAGTCATTCTGGCCACTCGTCTGTCGCAACTCGCGACGGATGCCAAAAACAGCATTTTGATTACTTTCTTCTTCTTGCCTTCTAGCTTCCTTTCACTTCACTTCTCTTAAAATTTTCAATTCTTCAAAATATGAACTCCATGGTCATCAACTGTCTTCGGTCTTCAAGTCTCGATGTTTTGCCTCATCACACAAAACTACTGGAAAATCCATAACTGCGTAAAAGTCGCTCTTAGCTCTCCTAAGAGAATTTAAAGGTAAAACACAAGCTCTAGATGACAAAAGAGCACAAAAGAGATTCCAAAAAGTCCCAAAATATGCACATAAAATGGACACATCAAACCTCTCCACACTTGAACCTTACTCGTCCTCGAGTAAGAAGAAATTCAAGAACACAATGGATACCTAACAAAAATCTCAATATCAAAAATTCCAAAATTAAGCTCAAATGATAATTCACACACAACCCCAATTCGGCATCAAGTGAAGTCAAAGCCATATCAAATGTTCAACATATACTTCACTTCATACCAATATATCAACCCGAAAATGAAGTATACCAAGAATCTAGAACTTTATACCTTACTTCGTTTCCCCCGCTAAGTTACCCAATATCAAGAAGTCCTATGATTTTAGGGTACTCGATCCATCAATATGTCAACCACAACCTTATGACTCCAATGTTGGCAATTGAGTAAAATTGTAACACACATTTTTTTTTGTCTTTTTCTCTCTTTCTCTCATTTTCCTAGGAGCCCTTTTAGATTTTCATCCTACACACATATCATGTTTCTTTGGCTCACATCTCACCCACACATTTAACCTCTCATTTTTTCCCTCAGTCGCCCTTTTGGGATTTTAGCCTATCCGGGCTCCCAATGTTGCCTAAATTTCCCTCTCAGTTTTTCAACTTAGCGCGTTTCTTTTTATTTTTTGTTCTTTTTTTTCAAATTTTCTATTTTTTAATTTTATCCTATCAAAAATAGCAAAAAGATAGGCTACAAAAATATGAAATTCAAAAGCATCCCCAAAAACCAAAAACATTCAAAACGAGAAACATCAGAAACTAAAACCAAAAGCATCCTAGAGAAAATAAGTCTAAAGCTAATCCCATCCCCACACTTAAAACATTACATTACCCTCATTATAGGAAAAATAGGGAAAAACAGTATAAGTCACAATGGGATTAAATAGCTCACAAAAGTGCGACTGGGGGAAATCACTCCTGGGACGAGGAACCACCATCTCTATAGCGCTGCCGATATTGGGCCATCCACTTCTCATTCCTCTGATGCTACTCCCTGCGCCTCACTACCCTGAGATCAGGTCCTGGGGGGACCACAATAGTGCATTTGAATGTCATGTTACTTGGATGATAGAACATCAATATCCTCATTCATCCTTATGAAGCTGCGAAAGACAAATAGGGTGTTGTTAAAGATGATGCCTTGTAGGGGGCCTATGGAAACTGGCTGTACCTACTGTCATCATGTACCGGCTCAGTGATAGATAGGGTGGAGACTGTGGTGCACCATTTGATTAGTGCTGGGTGAATGGTAGTGCGCACTTCTCTGGACTAGCTTTGGCGGGAGTTTCAGAAGCTCCCATTGAACATCTGCTCTGCACTGCACATCTGTCTCTATCGCCAAGTCCTACCCGGGTGTGTCGAGCTCTAGCTTGGTCTGCTAGACCTGGGGAAGCTTCATAATTGAAACACATTAATCAAAAGAGAAAGCCACACGTGTGTTTTTGAATGACAATTTTTTGTCTCCTTAGTTTTGTGTGATGTGTATAGATAGTATTTGGATGATAAAAGAGTTTATTGAATATGGTTTACGTGAGTATTCATATTCTGATTTTGATCACTTAACAATTGGGTGTGATTTTAAAATTCATTAGTAGCACTGGATGGAACTGAAAGAACCAATGCTCGTACTTTCAACGCAACCTCCAAAGGATGCTTTAAATGAAATGTTTGTAATTGAAAACATGGACAAAGAGCTGCATATGTTTTTTTCTACATATGAAGCACCAATTCCATCCAAACGGTGTTGAAAATATAAAAACCAGTGCTACCTTCTACTATACCCAGCTGTCTTTGGCTGCTTTGAATGAATGTTTTAAAAATAAAACTCGTGGACAATCAGGAACTTCAAAAAATATAGTTAAGTCTACATCAATGGCTCCATATATTGGTTCAAATATGTACAGTATGCAGGCTCCTAAGGTTGCTTTAAATATTAAACTAATATTTCCCCTCCCCCCACTAAAAAAATCTACAATAGCATAACATGTGCTCTATTTTTAGCACCAGTTCATCAGGCATCATAAATACCTTTTCAACCGGTTCTAGCATAACAAGAAGCCCCAATATGTTTCTTTAAATTGGAAATACCTTGACGTCCCTGAGCAGCTAAGTTAAACTTGTTTCCCTTGTATCCAGCACGATTAAATTCCACTTATGTAAACCCCGTAGGTTTCTCGGACCAAACTCCGCCACTATTTGCCACCCATCTACATATGAAGATGACAACTTTGAATTCCATATAATTCAACTCCCAAATATTCTCAATCACCCCCATAAAATGGTATCACTACAACTGCCGGCTTTTATCTCGCTTGCTTGACTACAACATCGATTTGGATTCGATGAACACACACACCACTGTTTTATGTGGTGCTATTTCTATCATTCTCCAACATTGCAAAAGATAATCCATTAATGCTATATTTGTTATATCTTCTAATGATGTAGTTGATAATTATATTAAAAGCTCAAACTATCTCAGGCATTCCATCAACATTGCACAGATTATATAACCAATTCACAAACATGTAGAAATTCTCCACTTGCATTTTGTTCGATGCCTACTCTAGATGTAGTTCCCCTATCGAGGACATGTGTTCCTGATATAAAATTTGGTCTCACTACTGTTTTGCAATACATACAAATGGACTTTCATCAGCTAAGCATTGTAAGGTGTACATAACATACCCTTTGAACACGGTGTCCCATTTTCCAACCACTATACGGTTGTTCCAGGACTCCAATTTCTCTATTTCCAGCCAAATTTGAAGTACAATATTGAATTATCTCCTCGATCATATACCTTTTTACAATGCTAGTATCCGACTGTCTATGGTTGTGAGCATAACCCTTGAAAATATCCATGTGCCACTCGAACAGGAACATCCCTGCATTCAAACATGACCGCACATTTGGATTTCCCTAATCAGATGAATCATCAGGTGGACCATGGTGCCAAAGAATAATGAGGCGAGTATGAATCCAACTGACATAACAATACAATTCCCTCCTGCTCTAAACCATCAAGTTGTTGTCTACTAATATTCTTCCAGTAGATTAAGTTGAAGAAAAAACACAATCACATCACGCAAAATCTAGCATCCTCATCTATTATACTGCAGATAGAAACAAGAAATAATTGTTGCATGAGGACATGACAATCATGTGACTTCAAGGTAGTCACACAAAATTCATCATTCATAAAACGACTAACATTTGAAGGTTAAACCATTAGTTCCTTTATTCCTTGAATACATTCCCACACCAACCTCCGCTCAGCAACTGACAAAGTATAAGGGGCAAGAGGAAGGTATGTTCACTTCCCACTCACCTATGAGGCTAGGTCCGCCTTAATACCAAACTCAATCAAATCTATCTTCACATTAAAACTAACATTCGTCTTCCCCATTATGTTATGAGGTTTGCCCATTACACTCTTACACGCGTTCTTTTCAATAGGCATGACAACAAAAAATGTTAAACTTCCAAATTCTCCCAGTTAGGCAAATTTTAAAAATGAGCTTTTCTTCAACGGTTCCTTAAAGGCATTACCCATCTTCAATTTTTCCCAATTACAACATTTAATATCTTAACCTTGTTATGGATGGTGACCCTTGTTAATGGCTTCAATGCCTTCTTTTTCTCCTTCTCACCAAAAAATTGAATCATGCCATCTATTATGTTTTGCTTCACCAGCAAGAATTTGCGATACTCGAGATATACTATTTTTACCTTTCTTCAATTAAAGATATTTTTGTACCCTCGTCGCATATGATACATTCCTTGTGGCCCTTCACTACATTATCGAAAAGGTTATCGTAAGCTGGAACATCATTGATAGTACAACATAGCATGAGCTTTAAGTTGAACGTGGTTCTCCAAAAATCATCTAATACTACTACCCTTGGGAACTACAACTCCTGAAAATATTCTTTCAAAGGGGTCAAATATGTATTGATGTCATTTTTGAGCTGTTTGGGTCCTGAAACTGTCAAGGGCATCATCATGTATTTCCTCTTCATGCACAAATAGGGGAAATATTGTATATGTCGAGCATAATTGACCATGAACTATGTTTTGATGACATTCTACCAAATGGATTTATACCCTCAGTACACAAGGCTAGCCTCAAGTTCCTTTATTTGGAGGCCAACTCCAGATACATGTTGTCAAAAAAAATCTAATGATCCGCATTAGCCGGATATCAAATGATATCATCATCCTATTATCGTCAATCCCTGTACCATGTCATATTATTTTCATCCATACAGTTCCGAAACAGCTTCTTAAGCCACAGAACTATAGGAAAGTACCACATGCACTTGGCTGGAATTCTTTTCTCTATCTTCACAATGAATTCTTGATTAAAAACCTGATTTCAGGTATAATGGGACACATGGAAAATGGTGCGAGTCACCTCCTCCTCCAAATCAACCTTATACAAAACACAATCATTTGAATATGATTGGATTTTTTTAATACTCCATTCCCAGGGAACACAAAATTCTCTTAGCGTCATAAAGGTTTTCTGGCAACCCATTACCAACCGGTAGGTTCTGATTCGAAAACTTAAGCAACATGTTCACACTAGTTTCGATCCACGAACAAACAACTTTCATGTTGAACACCTCCATTAAACAAGACATGATCGTATCTTTCTTCTTGCAACTGAGATACGATGATTTATTATTCTTCCATAAAAAGTTTGCCAACACCTCAGACTTACCTTGAATTCATCCATTAATTTCTCACTCATGCCGTCCAAATTTACATCACTTAGGCACTCACCATTACTACCGACTACCACTTCCGGACGTGATTTTTCACCATGAAAAGTCCACACTAAATAATCTTTCGAGAATCCTCTCTTGTAGAAATGAAATTTCAACAAGTCCTTATCACTAGTTGGTTTTCATTTTTGCAATCACAACATGGGCATATGATTCACTTCTCTAGACCAAAGACATTCTCAACAAACTCATAAAAAACCCAAAAAAATCATCGATCACCCTACTATCTATGCCATACACATGTTTACGCCTCTCTATGGCATGATACATCTTTACAAATTTATGGATATGAAAATATTATAATTCCACAAAAAGTATACTTTTATACTAGACCTCATTACAACATGGAGTAAATCATTCGAATCAATACTAATTAAAAACCATACCACACAATATCAAAATCATAAAAATGGCATTAACTACATTCAAAATTCCCCAAAAATATTACTTTCATGCACTTCATTCAATACATAGTCTCATGAACCTACCAAGAAATTAAGTATATCACCAAACAATATCAACCACAATATATTATTGCCACTAATGATAATTTTTATGGTCTTCATTGGAGTGAATTCAATGCATTCTTCCTCCACACAAAAAATTGATTAATGAACTAACACAACCAAACCCTAGAGATTTTACCAAACAAAAAAGGGGGAAGTGAGCATTTAATGCACATCTACCACGAATTCATTGTGATTTTAACCGGTGCTACCCATAATTTTAAATACATAGCACCAGTATATTACACCAATTCACATCTATTTTCTAAAAACATATGCTTAGAATCACATTAATTCTTTTTTCCAACTATGCCACTTGTAACATTCACCGATTTTGGTGCAACTATTCATCCAAATGGTGCTCAGTTTGCTAGACAACACCAATATTTCTATTGGTTTTCATATTATAGGTGTTGAATACATAATTAGCACCAGCTTTCCTCACTCGGTGCTAATAATTAGGTGCCTATGGGGGTATTTTTCTAGTAGTGATTATCTCAAATTTTCAATTGGTTTTTCTTGTAACAGCTTGCTCATCAATGCCAGTATGACAACGATTCTCACCACGGAATGTGTAAACACAATAGGTCATAATCAATCTCACACTTTAAAAATTTTCAATCTAATATAATCCTTATTATTTTTCCTATAAATATTTTGATAATCCCTACACGGGCATTCGGTAATTTTCTTCCTTTGAAATTCGCATTAAAGAAAGAAATCAATAGATGCTACATAATAATCACTCAACTTTGGTATTTTACTTATCGTCTCCATTTGAACATTGATATCCATAACTATCACTTTGTCATTCCATAACAAATAAAATGTTTGTATATCATACTCAATAAGCCTGGAAAGTTCATCTCATGTAACCCAACTTGTGGGACCCAAGTTGTAAGCCCATTAAACTTAGCCCATTCCATCACTTCGCGGACCTTGCAATCCAAATAGTTTACCTAATAGGTGACTTCCACTACAAGTAATTATTTTTCCCTTACTGCATCCTACCATGCTTAAGGAATTAACTCTAATCGTATTTATGTGTAAGGGTATGGTGGTTTATAGCTTGATATTCTCTTAAGAACCTCTGAATACAATACTTTAGCTTGAAAATCCTTATGGAACTGAGTGTTAGAGTGAAACTTGACATGTTTATATTTAAGGATAAGAAGGTATTCACGATCTCAACCTCCTCAATGTATGATATTCATCAAATGACAATGTCTGAGGGAATATAGGATCAAACTATGTTTCATCAACACTTACAAATTAACAACTAGAAAGAACACCCCATATAGGAAGTATCGACCATAACAATACCACAAGTCACTACCACAGAACCCCCCCTTTAGCACCGGTTTTTTTAACATAGGCACCAGTTTTTTGAAAACCGGTGATAAATTAGCAACGGTTTGTTAACATAGGCACCGAATTTTTGAAAAATCGGTACTAAAACTTTTTTTTGGCCACCGTTTTTTTATCTCTAGCACCGGTTTTAAAAAAACTGGTGCAAAAATTGGCAATGATTTTTTAACACCAGTGCTAGAGATAAAAAAACCGGTGCCAAAAAATATTTTGACACCGGTTTGTCAACATAAGCACCGGTTTTTTGAAAACCAAAATCCGGTACTAAAGTTAAAAAAGCGATGCTAAATTTTTTATAATTCAATCTTCCCGGCAAAAAATTTTAACAAAATTTAGCACCGGTTTTCAAAAATCGGTGGCTAAATTTAAAAAAGGGTGCCTATATTTTTAAAATTCAATCTTCCAGCTAAAATTTTCAAAAACTTTTGCCAAAACTTTGTTTAAGAAATTCAAAATTTTCATGAGATGGGCGCTGCTGCCCACAGTCGCTTTAAGCAAAATTATATTTTTGCGTAACTTTCAAAATTGGTTAAATATTTTGTTGATTTTAAAAAACCGGTGCACATGTTAAAAAATTGGTGCTAATTTTTTTAATTCAATCTTCCCGCTAAAATTTTGTGAAAATTTAGCACCAGTTTACAAAAACTGGTGCCTATGTTAAAAAAACTAGTGCCAACAATTTTAAAATTCAATCTTCCCGGCAAAAAATTCAATAAAATTGCAAAAATTTAGCACCGATTTTAAAAAACAGGTGCGTAAGTTTAAAAAATTGGTTCCTATGTTTTTAAAATTGAATCTTCTCGCCAAAATTTCAAACAATTCACCAAATGTTTTTAAAAAAAATCAAAAATTTCATGAGATGAGCGCTGTTGCGCGCAGTCGCTCTAAGCTAAATTATATTTTTACGTAACTTTCAAAATCGTTTACATCTATTGTTGATTTTAACTAATAGCTAAGTTGATTTAAATTAATCAATTATCAACCTTTACTGACCTAATATATGTGAATAAAAATAAAAATATTTGACGTTAACTAATTAACGTCCAACCGTTAATTGATTTAGTATAATAAATACAAACAAAAATGTCTGACTTTAACTAATTCACGGCCCTTCTATTCTCCCATACATGCCCAAATCACAAATTTACAATTGTATATAATTCAATTGAATTTTGGTGTCTCCAATTTTGTGATTCGGCACTTCCAGATTTCTTGGAGGGACCTAAGTGCAAAAGGTAAAAACTTTACTCGTAACTCTAAATTGAAATTTAGCGCAAACGTGGTGCTTCCCTACACACCTCCATTTTATTTTTCAAATCCGTAACGGAATGTTTACCATCGATCGGGCTCAAGAACATATACGTAATCCTTTCCGATTTCTCTTCCTTACTTCTATGTAACCAACTCTAAGTTACTCTGGAACATCTACTAGCGTTTTCCCAAAATCACCAAAAAAATATATTATTTAATATTTTTATATGTAGGTAAGAATGACAAAAATCATGTATTTTGGAGCAATGGATAGTAGGGATACACAATGTTGGGCCACGGTGTAATTTTCCAAAAATGTGTACAAGTAATCATTGTTGACTTTCGAGGCCCTACCATTCACCCATACATGCCTAAATCGCACAGTCGCAATCATATATTATTCAATTTAATTTCGGCGTCGCTAATTTTTTATTCGCCAATTCCAATT
>JAULKK010336404.1:0-10665 GCA_032355705.1 Rubia peregrina | reverse complement strand
TGTATCTTTAAACAGGGTAAAATACTTATTATAAGCCTTTCACTGTAATAGTAAGTTAGGTGTTTTGAATTCTTAAACAACTTCCGCATAATCTGTATTGCTTACTCCTAAATAAAAGTAATCTGACCCAATGGATTCTTAGTAACACGCTCAAGCCCGAACCAGTACTTGTGATGAGCAAGTTGGTCAAAGTTCTAGGGTGTTAAAATATTCAATACATAATTTGATGATACAAGTAAGGGGAGTTTGTGATGAGTACATAAAAATCACAATCGATACCTTGCACACCATATATAGTATGTTTTTATATTTTTTTGGCAATTTATGTCAATTATTGAATTTTATTTCTACCATATTTCTTCCATCCTTCCCAATCCAACTAGACGATTTAGCACGTTCCCTTGACAAACATTTGTATGATTTGTTAAAATTAACAAATTCATCTCTTTTCTAGCGATTCTCCATTCTAATGCCCTAGAATGAGTTTTTTCTATTGCTACCTCTATCGACTCCTCATCACCGTCATTATAATCTGCAACCGTCTCAGCATGTACTTCATTTTCCAAAGTTGGAACTTCTTTACGAGTCCTTTTACAAGACATATTACAAAATAAAAAAAATTCATATTAATCATTTAGGAATGTAATTGCAAATTTAAAACCCACACAAATAATCAATAGTTTATTTTAAACCCAAGCACAAAACAATGTCACCATTACACATGTAAAAATGGGACGAAAAATAAAGATGCCACAAAAGAGGCTAGAACAATAGAATTAAAAAAAATCACTTCGTAAATTTCATACATATACCACAGTAGTGAAGACATGAAATGGATTTCACCTTCAAAATGATGTCCTCCCAACGAGGAACATTGTGTGTAGGATCTAGGGTTTTGATAGATTTGGATGACCCATTTCAAATACATGAGCTTCATTGATGAGGAATAAATTAAATAGGGGGGAGGAAAGGGTTTTTGCTGAAAAAAAGAGGGAACTCGCACTAAAATAATGACATTAATGTTTGTTTGAAACACACTTTAATGCCCTACATTTGTAAATTTATTTATGAGCTCAGAACCAGGCTACGAGGAGCTCACAAACTCTGAAAACTATCTTTGCTTCAAAATGGATATCAAAATTAGTTCCAAACTCTGAACTAGTGTTCTATATTTTAAAAAAGGGTTTCAAAATTGTTTCAAACCCCCAATTTGACAAACCTTAAGAAGACCCAAATTCTCAATTCCAATTCCACATCTGTTCAATTGAGTTGCAATGGAAAGGAGCCGTGGTGCTGCCTCAACTAGGAGTCATGATCCATACATGGAGCATGGATCTAGTCAGCGGTTCTTCCATGGTGAAGGTATTGGGACTTCCATCGTAGCAAATGTACTAATCCAAAAGTCGTTATTGCTTCCAAAATAGGGCCTATGAGATTGGGTTACTTTCTTGAGTATTTTAATAATTCCCATATTGATAAATTGTTGGAATTAGACGAGCCCGTACATTATAACGATGTGTTGAACTTTAATGCAAATTTAGGCAATAGTAAAAACAATCATGACCTCAATAATGTTAACGGCATTTTGATACTTGTCTTAAAATTAACAATTAACAAGTTTTTAGGATGTGATTATAAAAATCCCACCTCTTGCTTACCTGAAGATATATGTGGCCTCCTAGAAATATTTCATGAACGAAATTGGCCTGAAATTACTGAGTATTACCCCCTCTGTCCTGTAGCCATTGTTAGGAAATATTTTAATAGGGAAGGTTCAAACCCAGGTAAGGTTGAGAAATACAATGTGGGGGTTCATACTGTAGAACAAAGGTTGGTTTTATGAGTGGATATGGAAAAAATATGCTACCCTTGGGGAGGGGGATGCTCGCGAGCCAACAGTTGGGAATTTGATAGTATTCTATTATGTGATTGAGGGGATTAAGATCAACCCAGGGTACACTATAGTGAACTATATGCTTAAGGCTACAGCTGGCAAAAAGAAATATCTTTTATATGGAAGCTTGATCACGGATTTGGCCAAGAAATGGGGAGTTACGCCCAAGGACAAACTATTGCACCTAGAGTACTATCATGCGGCTTTGTTTGAGCACAAACACTTGCACTTGGGTTTTGATAGCAAGTGTAAGTATCATGCCATTCTAGGTTCCTTCCACAAAGGCTACAAAGAGAGGAAATAATCATCTATGTAAAGGGCTGAGTCATCCTCATCACGTAAGTTGATCAAAACTTGCCATATTTTGAAACTTTTACACACTTACTAATTCGTAGTCACCACATTGAAACTCTTATTCAATTTTTTCATGTTTATTTGTTAGTCCGCAGGACATGTTTGACCACAATTAGTAGGTACAAGACTTACTTACGAGTGGACATTAGTGCCACTAATGGGGAGGTCACAACAACGGAAGCTAGCCATGCTAAGTTCATTGCTTCTTTAGGCATCCACGTTGACCCCCGTAGATGAGTCCAACATGCCTAACTTCAAGTCCTTGTACTCTGATGAGGATGAAGATTATGAAGATGGAGATGATGAAGATGGAGATGATGACTAGGATGGGGGTGGAATTGAAGAAATGTTATAGGACGATGGGAATGAGAACTAGTCTATTTTGGAAAACAAGCACATTTGTATTTTTTGTGGTTTTAACATAACTTTTAATTATCTTGAATTAATAATGAGAAACGTTATGAATTTGATTGTTAGTGTCTTTCTGTTCTAAATGAATGCTTTCGCTAATTTGCAAGGCCTTGATAATTACCACTGTTTCCTACAAATATTTTGATAATGACAACTAGAAGTTTTGGTTTTTATACCACAATGGCCGAATTAATTTTGAGTCCGGAATATGTTCTCACTGTACATATTGGCCCAAATTGAGTTCCCAATTTGGAACATCATCTGACCGCTCTGTTGAATTGCCGAATTACTTGGTTACGAGATCATAACTCAAGTTCCAAGCTCATGAGACATTTTTGTTCCCTCTGTGAACAAAAATGCGTCCATTAATTTTGTTGTCTAAAATTAGTTCCCATTTTTGAATCAAGAAATCAAATCTTAGTTAATATGGCCCAAATATAGTTCCAAATATGGAACTGCAATTTAGATCTTCATTATAAAGATATGACTCACTCTTGAGCTCGAAAGTGTAATTACAATATAAAAAATGGTATCTTCAGATTAAAAACGCATAATTCAAAACCTTAGCCTTGCTTTCGGAGGCAGAATTCGACCAAAAAACAAGAATTCCCCCAATTTTGACCCACTAATGTCTAATTCATTACAATGGCATTGTCGAATAGAGGAGTTGGAGGACATCGCAACTCAAAATCGTTAAGGAGCTCTAGAAATCCAGGATTCGAATAAGCAATTTTCGGATCACTTCCTGCTCAAACTAGATACAATACCTTAAGATCGGATGCAAAGATGCAATATTTTTATATCATAGACTAGAATGTATACAACATCATCGGGTTAGCTGACCTCGTATTAAAATTTGATGTACAACACGTTTTACGTTAATTAAGTTTGAATGAAATGTCATACTTTGACGACGTCTGTCAGTTTATTCTAATTTTCGTGAGGTTAGCAATTGGGTATTTAGAACCGGGGTAAATGGTTTTGATGTAGACTTAAGCATGTGGATTATTAATGGTTTTCTAGAGTGCCATTATAAGGATCCGGATGATGCTTTCTCGTCAAAAATAGAAGGCCCTTTAGATGATGTTTATCATAGGGATAAATGTCCTCTAGATACCAATCGTCTCCAATGTTTACCCACTTGAGTGTAGCTTGAGGTATTTTCAAAGGAATGGCTATGATATTGGAAGGCCCAAGTCATTCAATCTTCCTCACCTCAATATAGATCAAAGCATTTTGTATGAGATGGTAGCTAGGTGCATTGTCCCAACACTCGGGCGTATTACCGAACCTACATATACAACTCTTATGGTGTTTTACTATATCATTGAGGGTAAAAAAAATCAAAGTAGGGATGGCATTATTCAAACTCATGATGTGTGTTGCCTCTTCGAAGAAGGTGTCTAAGATTTTCCCCATGGGAACTTAATTAACTTAATTTTGAGGAGTGTGCAAGGGATTCCATTCCATGGGGAGGAGAAGCCAATAAAATGGTTTGAGAAGAAATACTTTGTCAAGAAGAATTGGGTGCTCTTTGAGCACAAGTAGTGCCACAAAAATGGGGATGCAACTGAGCATAACAAGAGACCTAGAATAGAAGAAGGCGTATTTTTTCTTTTATTAAATATTTTAGTATAGTTGTACATTATAATTTAATTTTTTTTGTTTATCAGCTGCGGGGGAATCAGACTCGGTATTCATTAGAGGCTTTAAAATTTTCTCTAAATGGATGCGCATTAAAATTTTCCAATAAAGGAATAGTGTGTGGAAATTGGAGAGTCGACAACGTGCGTTCAAGCATCAATTTTCATCTTCATTGCCATGCCGCTCTTCAAGGGTCTTCTCTGTTTGGCAGTGTCCTATGGGCTTATATGCATTGTTGAATGATTTCGTAATACATTTCATGAAAAATTTGTAAGATGGTCATGATGTTCTTATTTTTTTGGCTAAATTTTATGTTGTAGGGTGATAAAGTCTTCAAATTGGTTTTATTCAAAGTATGTCGGGAAACTATTTCCTCACTTCCAATGAAATTGATTAATATAGAAAACACTTGAATCTATTGTGGTAGTCAATATGCAATACCTAGACAAAACAAGAGTAAAAAGCCTGTTAACTAGCACATCTAAACGAGTTCTAAGCTCGAAACGCGCTCACAACTTAATGCAAAAATAAAAATGATGCCATAAAAGGTAACTATTTCAACTTTTTCTTGTTTCTTGTTTTTTCCCTCTTCTTTCCCCTTCTGTTCTTCTTGATCTTCCCTCTTCAATCTACCCAAATACATTTTTCATGACCCGTGCGATCTAAATAACTAGACAGAGTTGAGACATCATCTTCTAACACAATGTCATTGTCAGAACACCCAATCACACCATTTTGACCACAACTAACCAAATCTTCAAGCTCAAATTCCTCAAGGAATGCTCTCATATTTTCAACAACAATCTCCCATCTAGGGTAACGAGATCTTTCACATAGAAAAATTGATTAGCTTGTGATGCCAAAATGAAAGAATCATCTCTCCAACCGATTCAACTACGATCTACAAGTGTGAATCTTATTGGCTCTGTTCGTTGGCAACTATGTGCATCAACCCATTGACATTTAAGTACAGGAACTCATGGAGTCACGTAGTCAAGCTACAAAATTTCTACTATTGTACCAAAGTAGCAAGTGTTGGCATACATTAGACTATTGTCACTTGCATTACCAACATGTTGCCTTCGACACTAGGGTAACCCCATTATTCTGTGACACACCCTTATCATCCATTAATTTAGTGGCAAAAAGTGAACCCGTTGATGTCGTATACACCATATGAAAGCAATGTATCAAGGGGCCTACGTGATAACCACTTAATTATTTCCGGATGACTGCCCATCTCCATGTGACCTTGTATCGAAATTGAAAATGTTGAAGTGTGTTTTTGTAAAACTTGTGCTTCATTGAACGTCGGAGTCACTATTCTTCTTTCATCCATGTGGATCTCAATATATGGGACAACATCCTCGTGCTTCCGCAGAACATAAAGATGCACAACACTTAAATCTTCTATAGTGGGGTTTAGTATCTCACCTTGTCTTACCCCCCTAACCCACTTGCTTCCCCTTATGTCTGGATCTCAGAACAATCACAGAATTCACATCCTTCAAGTAATCAGTATAAAAATCGATTACCTCTTCTTCCATTTAACGTTGCGTAGTACTTGCATTAGGTCTGTACTAGTTCTTTAGAAAATATTTAAATATTTTCATATACCGCTCAAATAGGTACATCTATCTCAAGAATACTAGACTTCATAGCTTGGTCTCCAGCACCAAATTAACGATCAAGTGAACCATAATGTGAAAGAGTGATGGAGGAAAATACATCTCCATACGACACAAAACTTCCACAATTATCGGTTGCAAACAGTCAAGTTTAGCAACACTAATGTTTTTCGCATAAATACTCTCGAAAAAAACAAAGATTCATAATGCCCAATATTACATGGGGTGGCACAGATGGCCCTATGGCAATGGCATTCAATTCTTGCATGAGATTGTGGAAATCATGGGATTTCAATCTGATCAGCTTTAACTCATTCACAGATACACATGAACTAATATTGGAAGAATAAGCTCTAGGCACCCTCACACTACTAAGGGTCTCACAATGTGTTTTTTCTCGGACTGAGATATGTAATAACAAGTGAGGGGAGGGGGAGATAATACGCTTCACAATTTATCACAGGGTCGAAACTCTTCTTAATACCCATTTCAACAAAATCAAGTCGAGCCTTCAAAACCATTCTTGATCTTACTGGGGTATTTAAAAGAGTCCTAACTAAAGAATTGCACACGTTATTTTTAATATATATTACATCAATACAATGTCTGATGTCTTATTCCTTCGAATAAGTTAGTCAAAAAAAGTAAGCATTTCTTCCAACTAACTTCACATGCTTACTTCTATTTCCTCTTCCCAAACTCGTTCCCTGAAAACCTCATCACTAGATAATGGAATCGGGGTGTCTTCTTTCTTCAATTTCTCTGTCAAACCACTACTTCGCGGATGGGTGACCCTTGGGAAGAAACAACCTATGGCCCTGGAAGGCAGTTTTATATCCATTCTTCAATTGAGAAAACTAAGTATCTTTCTCACACACATGACATACATGGTGCCCTTTGACTGAGTACCTAGACAAATTCCCATATGTCGGAAAATCATTCAAAACAACATGACCTTTAGAGTAAATACATCCTCCTCAACACCATCATAAGTGCAAACACAATATTTAAACAAAGTGAACAAATCATCAACTAGAGGATCAAGGTAAACATCTATATCATAACCTGGTTATTTAGGTCTTGAAATCATAACGACAACAACACACACTTTCTTTTCATTATCAACCATGAAGGTAGATTGTAGACCATTAACATAACAGGCCAAGAACTATTTGTGTTGCTCATATTACCATAGGGATTTATTACATCTATTGGTAAACCTAACCTCAAATGTCAGGGATCAGCTCCAAGATCTGGGTAAATGGTATCAAGATTTTCTTATTGCTCACCATATGAAGTATGCCTAATCACATCATCGCCCGGTGTAACTCTTTCTGAATGCCAACACAACAACTTGGCATCCTCCTTGCACACAAAAAACTTCTTCAACCGTTGTATGGTAGGGAGATACCACAACACTTTAGCCGGTGTCTTTTTCTTCGAACAAGCCCCCACTTCCGAACCAATGGAAATATCACTCCTTTTCATCTTGTAATGAGATTGGGAGGTCATCTCCATACCTCTCAAAGATAAATTTATAAGCCCTTTTTGCTTACTAAATACAATTAAGTAGATAGTGGCAAGTCGGGGTCGTCCACAAAGAAAAGGGATGTTCCAAAGGGTTTACACATATAAGGGTGTATATAATCCTAGATATATATACATATAGATATATAAAAATAAAGTAAAAAGGGTGATTTTTGTGTTGGTTTCCTAGGTTATGAAAGTAAAGACAACACAACTAGCAAGGTTAAGTAACTATGCTAATCATGCAACAACCTAATAAAAAGGGTAAAAACTACAAATGAAAAAACCTCGGGGGCAATGAATATCCGCTTCCAAACCTCTTATCTATCCTTGAATCAATGACCTATTCACTACTTTAACTACTTGTTGTGAAGATAAATCGTCCACCCTTATTTGATAGTAGTTTACAATAGTGAATTTGACATCTCTAGCTAAACCTCTATAATGACTCCTTTAGTTGATCAACACCTAAAGGTATCCCATTAATGGAAATAAGCACGAAGAATCAACAAGCTTGGTAACACTTATAAACACTACTCCGTGTCTAAGCATTGAACCAATTCATGAATTTACACAAGATTAGTCAAGAAAGTTCAAAGTTACTAAACTTCTCCCATTTTCTACACACAAAAAAACATGATAAAGAGTTCCTCATTATCACATTCATCTAGCAATTATCATATCAAAACCATATTAGAAGGTCTAATTCATGCTCTTGGATTTCATATCAAAGGAAGGGAGAATTAGCTACTTTCTTCAAACCCTAACACATAATCTACAAGCAATTCATGTAATTAAACTTCTAACACCATTAATGGATTCAACAATAAAATTCAAAGCACGATAAATACACAATAGAGAATGCATTAATTAGATAGAAATGATTCTCCAAACCTTGATAATGAAGACTTAATCCATTGCTCCCAAGGAGAATACTAGCCTAGATAATAAAAACACATAACTAAACTACAAACTAAGAAAAGAAGAAGAAGAAAACTAGGATTTTCTACTAAGAAATCGGGGCTGAAGGGTTGCTGAACAGAGGAAGAGATAAGAGAGTATTTATGGTCAAAAAAGTAGAGCAGGGCAGTCGTCTTTCGAGAATCGCAACACATTCATCGTGACTCGCGATGGGCATAGTACTGTCGCAACTCGTAACACATTCGTCGTGACTTGCGACACTCAGAGTAATCTACCCTCAAATGTTGTCTTATTTCTTGGTCTAATTGTAGTTGTCTCCTCTTCCCTTCTTCGGGTCTTCAAGGTCTTCAAAATGTAGTTTTCATGGTCTTTAAATTTTCAAAGATAGTCTTCAAAGTCTTCATATATTTTCCTTGTCACACAAAATCCCCTAGAATAGTAATAAAAGTGTAAAGTTATCTTAGAGAATTTCAAGGCAAAATGCCACATCTAAAGCACAAAAGTATAAAAAAAAGTGAATCCAAAAAGTCCCAAAAAAACTGTATAAAATGGTTACACCAAATATCTCCACACTTGAATTTTACTCATCCTCGAGTAAGAAAAGATTCAAGAACAAAAGTAATTTCACATGTCCATATCGTAATACTAATATCCTCCAAATCAAACCTCACAAAAACTCTCAATATCATAAGTCCCAAAATCAAAGATCAAATGAAAAAATTTCTTCACACAAACCCTATCCCTAAATCTAACCAAACCTACCACCTTTTTTCTCCTTCTTTCTCTCACTTTGCCTAGGAGCCCACGACACATCATATTTCTTACACTCACATCTCACCCGCATTTAGCCAATCATTTTTACCTAGGCCTCCCTTTCCATTTTTCGACCTATCTGGGCCCCCAATGTTGCCTAAATTGCCCTCTCAGGTTTTCAACTTAGCGGGGTTTTTTCCATTATATATATATATATTTTCCCATGTTTTTCCAATCAAAAGTAGCAAAAATATTTAAAGATCAAGAATACATGCATGTAAGTCCTTTAAACCCTCCCCACACTTAAAACATTATATTTCCCTCAATGTAAACATATAAAGCTAGAACAATAAAACTGAAAGTAAGAGATAAAGTGACTCTCATTTCTCCGCATATTTACCATTTATATGGCACAATCCCATGTATTCATCTGAATTTGGTTCCAAAATTGGTACAAGGACCGGAGGGGGAATTAGAGGTGTCGCAGAGGAACTCACCTCTGTATAGGTATTGATTTTTTTATTATATAAAGGAGGGGAATGAACCCCTATAATAACCTGTACTGTATACATTAGAAAGCTAACCTGAGCTAAGGCAAAAACTAAAACTAAGGCAAAAGAGGTTGCCATCAAAACAGGGCTACTCAAAACCAGCCAAAAAATATTTGGTGACTGATTTTTGCCATATTTTCCTCTTTCATGCGATTCCATCTAACCAAACCTCCACCCCTCGTGTTAATTTGGTGATGGCCAGGCATGAAAAGATCAGTGATGAGCGAAAGGCCTTTCCGGACATGGTTAGGCTTAGGAGTAAAGGTGACCAGCTAGGTGTTGTACTTCTCGTGTTAATTTGGAGATGCAATTCTCGTTCCTGTGATGTTGTACTTCTGAGAAATATTCCTCTCTTGATCTTTCACCTCAATCAACTGAAACAACAGCAAAGAGAGAGCAGTAACTGTCCAAAAGATGAAGAAATACACATGGGAAATTGATGAATCCTTCCAATTACGAGACACAAAAAAGAACAGCCGAACAGCAGCAAAGATAAATGAGAAAAACCAGCATCAGGAAACTGATATTGACAAGGCCGCACATAACATGTTGCTTTAAACACTAACAGAGAAACTGATATTGACATGAAACTGAAAGAAAGCATGCGAAAATTAATTTCTAATCAGTCTTAGTCTGCATCAAATGAAGTTAAGGTGGGTGATATCTAGAGGTCCGAATTGTTGGGATCTCCAATCTATCCAAGTGAATTAAACCCCTAGTCCTTGTGTCAATTTGATCCAAAGACAGAGGATCCGTCGAGTGATTTCCTAATTTAGCAAGAGAATCAGCCACCGTGTTAGCTTCCCTGTAAATATGCATAAGCGGAGTATCTCCCAGGGTGATCTTTAATTTCACAAATCTGGAGAACAATATAAAGGGAGATTGAGATGGAAATTTGGAATATGCTAAAAGCTGCTCACAATCTGTTTCAATACATGTATATGTCTAGACATGTTCATTTATTATGTTTATGGAAAATTCC
>JAULKK010336395.1:0-10666 GCA_032355705.1 Rubia peregrina | reverse complement strand
GTAAAGAAAAAAACCTCTCTAGTAGATCCAACCATGACTAGCGAACTTGTGAACATCAATCGAGCACTCCCTTGATAGCTTCCTAGTGCTCATGGCAGTAACACGACCCTCTGACCTCATTGCCTTCACGAGAACGTCACCAGGTCCATCAACCCCACTATTTTTTTCACTTAGTGGCACTAACCCACCCCTCTTAAGCATCATCCAAGCGATGATATATACGAGACGCGAAAGCCTTTAGATCATTGTCTCCACATCGGCAGTCAGATGCACTCACATTCCAGTAAGAAGGTATAGACCCTAATGGGCTGTAAAACCTCACCCCTTCAAGAAATGCAAATACATATTAGTAACACACATATTGGTAGAAATTCATAAATCATTAAAGAAAATAGAGTACCATACCTTATATGCCTCTAGGTCTCCCTACCTCTATGTTTTAATTAACTAACTCTCTTATAGAACCCATACCCTTCTTGTACTTTGCCTCTTTATCCACATGCACATTATCAGTCCAAACCGACATCGAATCACTACCAGAATATTTAATATATATGACATTATTTTCTCAACTTCCACAGTCATTAGGGGGTTCCTGTACGAGGACAACCTTTGAAATCGTATGATAAAAAGTCACCTAGAATTCAACCACTTCCCCCATGCAAATATGATAGCGTAGAAAACCTGCTTAAAGATTACCAGTATCTCCACCCCCCAGGAGGAAAGTGAGAAAGAGCAACACTATAAGCCTTTTACACGCTCATGAAGTAATCTGGGACAAGTCGAATTAGTCCATACTGCAATTAGTGCTTATATACACTGAAAAATCCTGCCGGCGGCCTTTACACAACATCACCAGTATAGGGAACCTTGATCTTACAAACTAAAAGAAAGGTATAACCCTCCCTCAATGCAACCACATACACTACTACAACCCTTTCCCACCACACTTGAAATTTATAGATTATGAAATCACGGAAACATGCTATACTTATATTCCCTCTTGGTGAATTAGAAATTGATATATTATTCCTTGTAATTTTATGAAATATCTATTAAACACACTGCATATTAATACTAACTTTACTGCTCTTGTTATATTTCAATTTTCCCTTTTTCTCAGGCCACTAAAAATTACTTCCAAAAAAAGAAGAAGCTGTAATATCTCGATAGCAGGATCCCACATACCTTTACCCAAGAAGTTAATGCTCACTTTACCGCCGACTTCCTATCACAATTCTTGAAAGCCATTAAATTATTTTTCTTAATCCAGCTCATCACTGACCTTCCCTCATTGTTTTAAAAAGTACGCACACATAGCTCATAACGACTCCCTGGCTAGGGGTTAAAAATAGTGTACACCTCCCCAAATAAAGGGAAGTCCAACATCGAGGCCAAAACATTGCACAAGACTGCACCTGCAAGTGTAAGGAACAGTCCGCTAGATACAGGGTGCACCTCACTCTGAGAAGAAATACAATCAACACCCATGAACATCCTGAAGAGACCACGATTTAGGAGGGGGGAACACACAATGTGGGCTACGATATCTATCTATTATAAATGAAGACCAATAATGAGGAATGAGTTAATGGAAAATTTGGTAAAATAATGACACAATAGAAAATTTGAATTGAGTGTAGAAGCTTAATCCTGGGGACTCTCTGAGATCTTGTTTGCAGGTACATAACGCGATCAAGATGATTTGTGTAGATATTGGAGGTTATGTCGACCCAAAAGGAAATTCCTCGCACCATTTGGCTAGTCCGTATCGTACTTAGAGGTCTTTGATTGGGCGATTGGATCGTTATTTTTCTCTCTGGTTTGAGAGATATCACAGTTCAATTGTTAACCTTGTTTGCAGTGACATATTATACCTCTTTTACTCTTGTTATTTGATTCTTTTTTATGATGTATATAGTGTGTTGTAACCCTTTATAGACTGGTTTTGATTTATTTTTTTTACAAATAATTATTATAAGAAAGAATATCTAGAGTCCTTCAAGCCCAATAGTTTTTCGCAGTGGCGAAAATGCGGGGGTCGAGCCGGTGCGGCTACTCCGACTCAATTTTGAGAGTTAAGAGAGTAAAAAATGTATTTTTTGTGGGCCCGACTGATCAAATTTTAATAGGTATGTGTTCACCTCCGCTTAGGTAAAGATTTAAGGTTAAAAGAGAGTTTTAGTTTGCTAAAAAATATCATCTTCGGTTGCAGGATTGCAGTGCTAAGTGGTGAGGAAGAAGACAATTTTTTTGGATATTAAATGTTAACATTCTGAAAGTTTCAGTTAGGTCCATTTATTGGTATTTCTTTTATTTATTTTTTGGGCCAATAAAAAAATTCAACCCAAACAAAAAATTAAAACAAGCCTGAAAGGAAATCAAAGTTCAAAAATATACCAAAAACTTTAGTATGAAGCATAAATCAAAGAGCCATAATGTAGAATGAGCAAGTTTTACTACTGGAGTCCTTTTCAATCCCAAGAATATTCATCTACTTTGTTCTAATATTGTTAGAATCTTTCACATTATAATATTGATAAATTATAATATTGATAATATTATAATATGTCCATCATACTAAGAAACTATATCAAGTTTAAACTTATGGCTTTAAAAGTTGTTTATATTCTTATGATAGATTGTGAATAAATTTTTAATACAAAAAATTCCAAGAATAAAGACAGAGAACTTGTTTTGTATTGAAACTATGTTATTATTTAGTATTAATTTTGAAAAATTTCTGCAAATATCGGGGACTCAGACCCCCATCCTTAGAACCATCACGTTTATGAGCTACTGATTCATCCATTACTGTTGAGTCCAAAGTGGGGACAATCGACCTTTGAGACACTGCACCACCTGGAATGGAGGAACCCTTAGGGAGCTTACAAGCAGGATTAGGTAGATCCACTGTCGAAAAAGACATTAGTTAATCATGGGTATAGAAACTTTAAAAGGCACTAAAAAATTGGGGAGAAGAATTTAAGCTGGAGTGGCGCATGTGAGTGGGGTTAACCCACTCAATTTCCACCATCCCTGGCAGGAAAGCCCACATGGGTGTGATTCCCTTCTACATACTGACATGGGAAACTCTACTACCTCTTTTTTTCCTAAAAAGAGAAGGAAAAACCTTCTCCTTACGGAGCCACCATCAGAGCACAACAGAGATAGCCCTTTTTTCGTGAAAAAAAAACAAAATACTATGGTAGGAAAAACCCAACACTATCAAAGAATAACATAATGGAAAATAAGAATACTTACAAGAAAACTTCTCGGAGTGCCTTGGAGGAAACGTACAATAAAAGAGGATTCGGAGAGGATAAATATAGATGAGAAAATTTCCAATAAAAAGTGAAAAATGATTAGTATAAAATAAATATTTATATACTTGAGGGGTTGTTCAGTTTGTGGGTGATGATTACTGCTTCGAAAACTAACAATTGTGTGCACTATTTTTGGAATGCTCTTTCACTCGGTTCGAGACTATAGCACATGGAGTCTCCACCAATGAAAAACATGCCAAGATGACTCGAATGCTTGATAATTATTCTAAAAAAGGAATACATAAGGTCATCCATGATACATAACCATCGGCACTTACATAATAGAGAGCTGATGGTCCTAGCCAAAGTTCAAACCCTCGGCTCTCTTAGAGGCTATTGATAAGGGTTGGAACCAAAGCTCCCCCTCATACTGAAGGCCACGATGTTATTCTACATTTGGTCCCAAGGTCGTATCACACTAGCTGCTGAGCTTCAGCCGAGCAGCCAACATGAGATCCCCAAATCCGATTATACCTTCGGATTACACCTCCATTTCAGGTACAATAATGAAATGTTTAATATATGGTAACTCATTCAAGGTAAGACTAATATTCCTATTAGTAAACTAACTATCTAGCCTATTATGATTGGAAGATCTCTTGGGGATTAACCCCTATAAATATCGAGGTACCCCTTCATTTTATTCATTCAATTATTTATACTTAAAGTAAACACATTTGATTTGATTTTACTATCAAAGTTTCTTCCCTCGGCACTCACGGACATTTTTTTTGTAGAATTAGTATATTAAAGCAAGGGTTGGCTATCACAATCATAGTTCAACACGAAATACGAATTAAAACACACAATATATATAGAAAAAAAATTAAGAAGATTTTTAAGAGCTATTCTTATGGCCAAAGTTTTCCCATTCGTGCTCAGTAAAATCAATTTTTAGAGCCGTGTAAGCTTCTATATTGTGAAGTTGTGATCTGCTAACCATATGCGACTAGCCGTGTCCCCTGAGTAGAGATTTGTAAATTTTTCTCATCTTCTTCCACAACCCTATTTATTCTACAAAACTATCGACAAGTTGGTAGATCTTCCAGAAATTTGTGGGATTATGATAGTTAAGATATGTGTTTCTTTCATCCTCAATTATCATATTGTGCATAATGATTCAAGTCGTCATTATTTTCCCCATAAAATCTTGATCTCAAACAAGGCATGGGAGTCAAATAAATGCAAAATGCGCTTGTAAATCTCCAAATGCATGCTCTACATCTTTTCCGGCAGTCTCTTGATGTTGAGCAAATAACTTATGCTTACATAATTGTAGAGAGGTAATTGATTTGACAAATGCACCCCATGGGGGACATATACCATCAGTAATATAAAGCTCTCTAGTGTAATCATGCATGCTAACCCTATGATGCGTCTGAAACCCGAGTGGACTGCACCTCCATCCCTTCCACCGTGATCTGCAAGACAAAGCTCCCGGAGAGACTCTGATGGAAAACCTCTGATGAAAAATTCAGTAGTTTATATCAGTCAGTAAGGAATAATAGTGAACTTCATATTTCTACCAATTAAACCCTAACAGTTATTGCATGTAACCACAATTCTTATTAAATACGTATTAAATAGAAATTTTGACCAATTCATGATTAAACCCTATTGGGATAAGCCAACCCAAAAATATTATTTAATGAGTTGGGTTGCGGCCCGACTCTAACTTCATAAGAGTATAATCAAAGGCCCCCAGAAAAGTAAAGTGTGAATATACGGTCTTAGAACCTGTCAATATGACATGAGCAATTAAGTTTTCTAAGATATTTACTCTTTAATTTTGAATTTGGAGGGGTGTACGTAGCGTGTCTGAGAATAAACAGGAAAATGCAAGACATGTGAAAGACACCTTAGTAAAATTCTCTCCACCTTTTCAAGTATTTCCATATTTCTATTTCTCAATGGTAATCATTCTTTTTTTAAATTATTTTTTATTTTTTATTTTTAAGTTCAAAATACTCAGGGCTCTGACCTTCTAATGCCAAGTTCAGATTCTCCTGTTTTACCTAACAATTTTTCTCTAATGCTTACCCTTATTTTAATGGCTACTTATCTGAGCTATCGAGTTTTCCTTCCTTGCTCGAGGGATATTTGACCTTAATTGCAAGGTTGAATGTACCTGTTAGCATCGTCCAATATCATGGGTCAGTAGTACCCAACTCGAATAAGTTTTTTGCAACCGCTTGGTTTTGAGTTGGCTTCCACAAAATTCCTCGTGGACCTCTGTGATTAGGTGGCATGTTACATAAGTGGTATTACACTGAAGGAATACTTGAAGGTAAAGTTTTTGACAATTATTATAATCTCATTTTGTCCTTATGATAAATTTCCTTTTGTTGCCTTTGTATTGTATTAATTTGAGAGGCATTGGAGAAGTCTTATCTACATTTGACTATGACCAATCCTCGAGTTGATGAAGGTTAAACGGGACTTAACCAAGGCCAAAGAGAAATTAGAATCACGGTGTAATAACATTCACCCAACCATTCGAGGCAAGGAGTTTTCAAGCTTGTGTCAACGAGATGGTAGAGCGAAACATGTATGCCGACAAAGAAATCAATATCCTGCGAATAACTATTGAAGCCTACGATACTATGTTTAATGATTCTCACATCAAGGGTGGAGTTATCGATAAACCTCCTTCTTGGAATCTTCGAGATAGAGTTTATTATTGTAGCATATCATACTGTATATTATTCTATGTGTTATAGTGTTTATATATTTATCGAGGTACGCTTGAGGTGATTTCGCTCGACCAAGTCTACAGAGTTTTAGACTTGACGTAGATTGAGATAATGCCACTCTA
Organism: Rubia peregrina; assembly: GCA_032355705.1. Lineage (NCBI taxonomy): Eukaryota > Viridiplantae > Streptophyta > Magnoliopsida > Gentianales > Rubiaceae > Rubia > Rubia peregrina. Next base: position 4,525 of record JAULKK010336395.1, on the reverse strand, counting down.
GGCATATAGATATTGAGCAGTTCATTGGTTAAAATGTAGCGTTGAGCATACAGGTCAATCTCATAGTTGGATGTAACGTTGGGCTTATGATTCCTTAACAATAAATCTGGAGTCGAGGAGGGTATCCTTTAACTTTCTACAATGGTTTCCTTGGGTACACTACCTCTGGCAGTTAAAAGACACCAGTTATCGCAAACAACAGTTGGAACCGAGAATTTGTATCTTGGAATGTTGTAACCGGAGTTACAATCGATAACTGGGTGATTTTTATGTGACGTAAGTGGGAGTTGACGTAAGTGGTAGTTGGTTTTTGTTGATAACCAATCGATATGCAGCACTTGACGTAAAAAATATAAACTAAATGCTGCATTTTAACATGCAATATAAAAACTAATTGCAGCGTTTGGCATGAAATATAAAATCGATCGCAGCGTTTCACATGCAATTTAAAAATTAGTTGTAGCATTTCATCTGCAATATGAAACGCGATTGCATCATTTTACATATAATTTAAAAGTGATAACAACTCAGTTACAGCGCATGGCATAAAAGTTTCAATAATGCACGACGTACAAATCTGAGATATCAATCACAAGAAGTGTAACGCATAACATTCAACTCAAAACTGGAATTATCACAAGGAGTGCCAATTATTAGCGTTTCACTCAAATCATCAGCCACGGCTCGTAGCATACGAAACTATAATTATCATATGGAGTGCCGCTTATCAGCATATCACTTGAATCATCATATAGAGTGCAGCTTAATAGTATATCACTCGAATAATCAATGGGAGTGTCGTTTAGTAGCATATCACTCGAATCATCACAGAGAGTGCCGCTTATCAGCATATCCATCGTATCTTTAAGAGTGCCCTTATCAGTATATAACTCGTATCTTAAAAAAGTGACTCTTATTAGCATATCACTCGAATCATCACAGAGAGTGCCGCTTATCAGCATATCACTCCAATCATCACAGATAGTGCCGCTTTTCAGCATGTCACTCATTTCTTCAAGAGTGATGCTTATCAGCACATCACTCGTATCTTCAAGAGTGCCACTTATCAGCATATCACTCATATCTTCACAGAGAGTGCTGCTTATCAGCATATCACTTGAATCATCACATGGAGTGTCGCTTAATAACATATCACTTGAATCATCATAGAGAGTGCCGCTTATGAGCATATCAATAGAATCATCATGCGAAGCTGGAATAATTACATAGAGTGCAGCTAATTAGCATACAACCCCCGATCGAAGATCCTTTAAATTCCATAATTCTTCGACTGAAACCGATAGCCCTCTACGAACAAAAGAGCAACATAAATATCAATAGTATCAATATCGTAATGACAAAGTAAGACCTAGGCCTTTAGGTTGTAGCGTATGAATCCTGAGATAGCATGGGTATGATTAATTTGGTATTGAGAAGGGTGTCCTTCGATTAACATCGGTGATTTTCTCCGGGTGCGCTATCCCTGAATCGAAGAACACCAACCCACCTATTTTACTTTTATTTTGAAAGAAGGCATCAATAGTATAGAGACTAACCAGAGTGAACTATCCAATCACTTGGAAAAGTTTTACTCAACTATCAACAAAATGTAGCACCTAGTTAGAACTTTAGCGATATTCTCTTCATTTTCATGCATTTAGCAAAATCACACATTTCCATTTCATGCTATAATGCCTCAAAAATTCAAAAGTATAATGAATATCATACCATCAGAAAAAAATATCGAAAACCATCTGGAGTAATAGTGAGGCTTAAATAAAGCAGTTCCTCAAATAAGTAACGCGTGTTGTGCCAATCCTTCAGTTTGTAGTAATTGCAACAATAAATATTAATTCCACAAAATTCAAGTATATTGTGAATTACTGGGACAATATTTAATCCCAATGTAATCCGATTTTTTATATATGTTTCCCTCACTAACACATGTATTCATAATGCTTTCGTGTAATAAAAATCAATAGTTTCACCACCGGTCCTTAAAGATTTCATAGTCGAAGGCCTTTTTATATTTAGCTGGAAAGCACTTAGTCATGAAATATTCATTTCTTCTTTTTACTCAACTAAGAAATGCAAGTCGAAACTACAAATTGAGAAATCAATGGAACAACCAAATCAAATTATACTCCACATAAGTACTATAGATAAGAATGGAGCTAATATATCATATAATATATGTATATATTTTTTTTATCTCCTGGGTAACATCAAATTCCCCACCGCCGAAGTGAAAAAAATACTTTTCGAGTTTTTCAGGAAGCAATTTAAATTCAATGATCTCGAAAAAGACTATTCCCTCCGTCCCTCTGTATTTGTCTTAGGTCACTATTGTTGTTTGGATTGTAAAATTATAGATATATAAATTTGAAAATGATCTTGTAACACATATTTTTAGAATATATAATTTATTGTTACATATTTTTCAAGATATTAATATTAGAAAATCGTCAATGAATAGTAAAAAATGAAGAAGTAAGACAGAATTAGAGGGCGGAGGGGAGTGAGTAGGTCATTCTACATTCTCAAATGAAATTGAGACATAAGATTGACTTCTGAGAGATTAAAATAGATTATGTCATTCCACAGGAAGCCAACTCAAATGAAGAAAGTTACCGGAACTTGTTAAACTATGTAATGTAATGCTACTCACTAAACTTATAGAGTAAAACTCCCAACTTTTATTAACGTATGGTTTTGGTGAAGGTATGCTATCAATAATTCCCATGAACCTTTTTTTTAAAGGCAAACTATAATCGTTTTAAAAGTGACACTTCTACCATAAAGAGATTCTCAACAATGGAAAGGTTTCAATTAATTCTCCAAAATCACAATATGAGCAAGCACATTGCACATTTAAGGTTTAGTTGTGTCCTGAGACCTTGTCGGAAGAAAGTGTTGAGGACAAATAATCTAGCGCAAAATTCTTCAAAATTTTGCATCTTCCATGGTTTGGTTAGGCGAAGGCACTAGCAGTGCAGTTGTTTTGTGTGACGCCAAATAACTCCAAAAAAAATTCCTCAGTTTACAAAGATTGACTGGCACCTCCAAATTATTCCAGCTTCTTTGAAGCCCAATAACTTTACCGAATTCTCAACAAGAAACTATTATTTTGAAATTAAAATCAAAGTAACTGATGCACTGTTATTGCCCCCTAAAATTATTTTTAAAATATAGAAAGAGTTAAAATAATTTTAATCTAGGTTTAATCTAATCCAAGTAACTATTATTTTTAGTTGCCTACAAAATAATTTTACCTGACCCAAGTTAATTTTCGGTAGGACACAAAAGCTCACCAACTGATTCTATGATCACTTGTCAGTATAACACAAAGATGGATAAAGGCAACAAAGTATTGAGTGCACAAATTTTTATAGTACCGCATATGTTCTCAATACAAAACGGACAAGATAGCAGTAGAATGATGATCACATATGAGTATCTCGTAATCAGAGTTATCTTATATCTCACACATGGTATAAATTCGATGTTATTAATGAATATATGCTTGTCAAACAACTCAGCATAGGGGATGCAATTGAGTAAGGAAATAAAATACATACAAGGTCAGATTGAAGAAATCACGTATACTCCATGTGTCCCATTTGGTGCTGTTATGATTAATGTCATCAAAGAGAAGGTAAAGATTTTTCCCCCTTCGTACAATCATACCATTTTAGAGTTCCAGTTTGTTGAACTATTTAGTGCAACTGTACATCACAATCACAACAATCTTTCCCGTACGGATCATTAAGTAATACCTATAATACACTACCATTTGATCTCAATAAACCATCATCCCACCAAAGGTCAACTAAAACATACTTCTTACGAGATACAACAAGCAAATAAAAAAACATGTGTCAAACAATGATATAATCATTATCTTCCGTTCGAGATTGATCCATGCTTTGAACCTAAATAATGTTCATATGTGGAGGGTAAGATCATCGAATGAGAGAAACTACTTTTGACGAATATTTAGTCCCAATTAATTTCATAAGTGGTGCAATATACGTTCATGTTTGAGAAGTTATACAATATATGTGCACGTCTGAACCTTAAATTATGCATTGAATGATTGTTTTTAGGTAATTCTGTAATTAAACATGCAGAGAGCTAACTTTTAATAAGGAGAAAGTAAAGGTAAAGACAATCCTATAGTATTGTTGAACGCATGTTGATAAAAACATGTGGAAATTAAATAACAAAATTACACGAACAATTTAATACAAGCAAGAATAGTAAAATTTATTAATTATTCATGCGTACAATTGGAATGCTTAAAATACAATTAACAATCAAGTTTCAAGCAATCACATATACAATTTTGGGATTTCCACAAGCCATTGTGTTTCATGAAATCATTCAGTATAGTTCATTAAAAATCATTCGTTTCAAAACTGTTGAACGTATATTGATAAAAACATGTGGAAATTAAATAACGAAATTAAACGAACAATTTAATACAACCAATCATTATTCATGTGTACAATTCAAATGCTTAAAA
>JAULKK010336386.1:0-10666 GCA_032355705.1 Rubia peregrina | reverse complement strand
CAGTATTACCAAGCTTGTTGATTCTTTGAACTTAATGTCATTAATGGAATACCTTTAGGCGTTGAACGACTAAAGGGGTCATTAGTGAGGTTTAGCTAGATATGTCGAATTCACTCTTGTAAACTACTATCAAAGAAGGGTGGAAGATTTATCTTCACAACAAGTAGTTAAAGTAGTAAATAGGTAGTGGATTCAATGATAGATAATAGATTCGGAAGCAGAAATCTATTGCCCCAAGGATTTGTTATTTGTAGTTTTTGTATTTTTTTTCTTAGCTTGTTGAATGATTAGCATAGTTGACCTTGCTAGTTGTGTTGTTTTTACATTCATAACTTAGGAAGCCAACCAACAAAAATCCCCCTTTCTACTTACTTTTATATCTATGTATATATATATCTAGGCTTATACTCACCCTTGTATTCATAAACGCTTGGGAATATCTCTCTTCTCTGTGAACGACCCCGACTTTCCATACTATCTACTTAGTTGTATATAGTAAGCAATTTAGGCTTTAGTATCTTTGAGACGTACGGCAACGAACTCCCAAACCACATACTTTAAAGAAAAAACTGGTACTTAAGCAATGTGAATCAAGAAATTCTCATAGTTTAGGAATATTGCCAATATCTCGAACTAATTATGAGAAGGGTTGGTATGCGAGAAAATGATGCGTTTGTGAAGAACATATTTATCAAAGGACTAGGAGAGAATCTCCAAATACCAATTAAACTTCAACATAATGGATTAATGAGAGACTTACTGGCGAAGCAAGGTTAGGTAAAAGTGCCTTAAGGCTGAAAGAACCCCATACTACAAGTTTAACTCAGGATCTTGTAAGTGAGATCAATGATGAGGCACAGTAATGCGCGATTGTAGTCCTACCCAGACATATTCAAATTTGATTAGTTATCCTAATGAACAAAGAATGGTTGCCTCAAATCAATAACAACCCATTTGAAATCCACGAATGTCTAGTTAAAAAAATGAAGTGCATGGGATGGAAGAGGCTGTTGCTATTTGGGAAAGAATGACAACCGGGCTACATTAATATTATGTTGCAGCCACATACATGATGGAAATACACTTGTACTTAAGTAATGAGAAGAAAGGTAATCGTACCGTGGATGAATATTGGTAATATCTCAAACTAACCATAAGAAGGGTAGTAGGAATACGGGAGGATGATGGATTTGTGAAAAACTGTTTATTGAAGGACTAAGGTAGAAAAAAACCTAAATATGAAAGTACCTGAAGGCCGAAAAACACCCCATGTTACAGATTTCACATTCAAAGGACTAGGTTTGACTCAGGATCTTTTAACTTCGGCCGAGTATGAGGGAAAGTGATGAGAAGCTTTGATGCTACCCAGGCACATTCAAATATGACTTTACTCCTTATGAAAAAATAATGGCTCCGATAAATAAACCAAAATATGTCTAAAATCCACATCAACCTTATCGAATCAAGAGTATATGATGGAAGAGATAAATTGTTACTTGGGAAAGATTGAAGACCGGGCTTCATTTTTATCATATTCTAATCATGTACTTGATGGAAAAACAATTATACTTAAGCAATATGAAGCAAGGAAATCACACCGTGGATGAATATTACCAATATCAAAAACTAACCCTGAGAATTGTGAGTATACGAGATGATATTCATTTGTGAAGGACCTATTTATCGAAGGGCTAAGAGAGAATCTCCAAATACTGACTAACCTTCAACATACTGAATCAATGAGAGACTTAATGGTTATATAAAGGTTGGGTTGAAGTACCTTAAGGTTGAAAAAGACCCATCTTACAGCTTTAACAATCAAAGGCCAGGCTTTAACTCGAGATCTTCTAGCTTTGGCCAAGGATGAGGCACAGTGATGGAAGGCTATTGTCCTAATGAATGAATAATGGCTACCTCAAATCAAAGATAACCTATGTGAAATCCATGTATGTCTAGTTAAAATAATAAAGAGCATATGACGGAAGAGATTGTTTTCTATTTGTGAAAGATTAAAAACTGGGCGTCGTTCGTATCCTGTTCCAACAGTGTACTTAGTGGAAATACACTCTTACTTAAGTACATGAAGACCAAAAAAGACCGCATCTTAGAGTTTTAACATTCAAAGGACTGGGTTTGACTTGGAATTTTTAATTTCAGCCGAGTATGATAGAAAGTTATGAGAAGCTTTTGTGCTACCCAGACGTCTTCAAATAAGACTTTTAGAACTAATGAACAGAGAATGGCTTCCATAAATAAAACAAAATCCATCTGAAATCCAAGTCTACCTTATCGAATCAAGAGTATATGATGGAACAGATAGATTGCTACTTAGGAAAGATTGAAGACCATATTGTATCATGTTCTAACCATTCACTTGATGGAAAAACACTCGTAATCTAGCAATATGAAGCTAGGAAATTGAATCATAGATAAATATTGCCAATATCTAAAACTAAACATGAGGAGAGTAGGTTTGCGAGATGATGATTCATTTGTGAAACACCTATTTACCGAATAACTTAGAGAGAATATTTAAATAACTATTAACCTTGAACATAATAGATTAATGAGATACTTATTGGTGAAAGAAACGTTGGGTGGAAGTACCTTAATGCCAAAAAAACCACATCCTACAGCTTTAATAGTCAAAGGCCAAGATTTAACTCAGGATCTTCTAACTTCGGCCACGGACGAGGCACAGTTATGGGTGGCTGTGTCCGACCCAGATGTATTCAAATTTGATTATTGTCCCAATGAACAAAGAATGGCTGCCTCAAATCAATCACAACACATGTAAAATCCACGTATGTCTAGTTAAAAAATTAAGATCACATGACAGAAGAGACTATTTGTTATTTGGGAAAGGGTGAAAACCACGCTTCATTTGTATCATGTTCAAAAAGTGTACTTAATGGATATACACTCATACTTATGTAATGAGAAGAAAGGTAATCGCACTATGGGTGAATATTGGTAATATCTCGAACTAATTATGAGAAGGGTAGTAGGAATACGAGAGGATGATGCATTCGTGAAGAACAAATTTATTGAAGGACTAAGGTATAATCTCTAAATACCGATTAAGGGTCAATGTAATGACTAGGTTTCACTTGGGATCTTTTAATTTTGGCTGAGTTTGAGGGAAAATGATAAGAAGTGTTGGTGCTATGCACACGTATTCAAATCAGACGTTTAGTATAAATGATTAGAGAATGGCTGCCATAAATAAACCAAAATCCATCCAAAATCCAAGTCTACCTTATAGAATCAGGAGTATACGACGGAAGAGATAGATTGCTACTAAAGAAAGATTGAAGATCGGGTTTCGTTTGAATTATGTTCCAACCACGCACTTGATGGAAAAACATTTGTAGTTAAGCAATATGAAGGAAGGAAATCATACAGTAGATGAATATTACCAATAACTCAAACTAACCATGAGAAGGGTGGGTATGCGAGATGATAATTAATTTGTGAAGTACTTATTTATCGAAGGACTAAGAGAGAATCTCCAAATACCGATTAACCATCAACATAATGGATCAATGAGAGACTTATGGTGAAAGCAAGGTTGGGGAAAAGTACCTTTAGGCCAAAAAGACCCCATCCTACGGCTATAACAACCAAAGGCCAGGGTTTACCTTGGGATCTTCTAACTTTGGCCAAGGATGAGGCACAGTGATGGGCGGAAGTGGTCCTACCTATCAAAATTTTATCTTTTGTCCAACCGAAAAAAATGACTTCCTTAAATTAAATAAAATCCATGTGAAATCCACATATGTATAGTTAAAAGAATCAAAAGCATATGATGGAAGAGACGGTTTGCTATTTGGGAAAGAATGAAAACTAGGCTTTGTTTTTATCATGTTCCAACAACGTACTTGATGGTAATACACTCATACCTAAGTAATGAGAAGAAAGTTACTCGCATCATGGATGAATATTGGTAATATCTCGAACTAACTATGATAAAGGTAGTAGGAAGACCAGAGGATGATGCATTTGTGAAGAACCAATTTATTGAAGAACTGAAGTAGAATCTCTAAATACCAATTAAGCTTCAATGTAATCTATCAATAAATTACTTAATGGTGAAAGTACCTAAAGGATGAAAAAGACCCCATCTTATAGCTTTAACAGTAAAAGGATGGGTTTGAGTAGGGATCCTTTAACTTTGGCCGAGTATGATGGAAAGTTATGAGAAGCTTTGGTGCTACCCAAACACATTCAAATCATACTTTTAGTCCAAATAAATAGAGAAGAGCTGCCATAGATAAACAAAAATTCATCTGAAATCCAAGTCTACCTTATAGAATCAGGAGTATATGATGGAAGAGATAGATTGGTACTTGGTAAAGATTGAAGATTGAGCTTCATTTGTATCCTATTCCAACAGTGCACTTGATGTAAATACACTAATAGTTAAGCAAGAAAATCACACCGTAGATAAATATTTCCAATATCTCAAACTACCCTTGAGAAGGCTAGGTTTGCGAGATGATGTATCATTTGTAAAACACCTATTTATCGAAGGACTAAGAGAGAATCTCCAAATACCTATTAACCTTAAACATAATGGATAAATCAGATACTCATTGGTGAAAGTAATCTTGGGAAAAAGTACTTTAAGGCCGAAGAAGACCCCATCCTACAACTTTAACAATCAAAGTCCAGGGTTTAACTCAGGATCTTCTTGCTATAGCCAAGGATGAGGCATAGTGATAAGAGGCTATGGTCCTACCAAAACGTATTCAAACTTGATCAGTTGTCCTAATGATAAATTAATGGTAGACTCAAATAAAAAACAACCCATGTGAAATCCACATATGTCTTTTTAAAAGAATCAAGAGCATGTAACAGAAGAAACTGTTTGCTATTTGGGAAAGAATGAAAACCTGGCTTCATTTGTATCAAGTTCTAACAGCGTAATTGATGGTAATACACTCATACTTAAGTAATGAGAAGAAAGGTAATCTCACCGAGAATGAATATTGAAAATATCTCGAACCAACTATGAGAATGGTAGTAGGAATACTAGAAGACGATGCATTTGTGAAGAACCTGTTTATTGAAGGACTAAGGTAGAATCTCTAAACAACGATTAAACATCAGTGTAATGTATCAATAAATGACTTAATTGTGAAAGTACCTGAAGATCGAAAAGACCCCATTTTACAACTTTAATAGTAAAAAGACAGGGTTTGACTAGGAATTTTTTTAACTTTGGCCGAGTATGAGGGAAGCGTTAGTGCTACCCAAACGTATTCAAATCAGACTTTTAGTCCTAATAAACGGTGAAGAGCTACCATAAAAAATTTCATCCAAAATCCAAGTCTACCTTATAGAACCAGGAGTATATGATGAAAGAGATAGATTGCTACTTTGGAAAGATTGAAGACCGGGCTTCATTTGTATCATATTCCAATAGCATTTTTGATGGAAATACACCCGTACTAAAGTAATGAGAATAAAGTAATCTCACCATGGATGAATATTGGCGATATATCAAACTAATTATGAGACGGGTAGTAGGAATACGAGAGAATGATGCATTTTTGAGGAACCTGTTTATTGAAGGGCTAAGGTATAATCTATAAATACTGATTAAGTTTCAACGTAATATATCAGCAAGTGACTTAATGGTGAATGTACCTGAAGACCAAAAAAATCCATCTTAGAGCCTTAACAGTCAAAGGACTGGGTTTGACTCAGGATCTTTTATCTTCGGCCGAGTATGAGGGAAAGTGATGAGAAACTTTGGTGCTACCCAGACGTATTCAAATTAAACTTTTGTCCTAATGAACAGAGAATGACTGCCATAAATAAACCAAAATCCATTTGAAATCCAAATCTACCTTATTGAATCAGGAGAATATGGAGGAAGATTTAGATTGCTACTTAGGAAAGATTGAAGACTGGGAAATTGCACTGCGGATGAATATTGCCAATATCTCAAACAAGTCATGAAAAGGGATGGTATGCGAGATGAAGAATAATTTGTGAAGCACCTATTTATCTAAGGACTAAGAGAGAATATCCAAATACATATCAAACTTATTGGAATAATCATGGTTGGGTGGAAGTACCTTAAGGGAAAAAAGACCCTATCCTACAACTTTTACAATCAAAGGTCAGGGTTTAACTCAGGATATTCTATCTTCGGCCAAGGATGAGGTACAGTGATGGACAGTTGTGATCTTACCCGGACATATTCAAATTTGATCTGTTTTCCTAATGAACGAAGAATGGATACATCAAATGAACAATAACCCTTGTGAAATCCACGTATGTCTAGTTAAAATAATCAAGAGCATATGACGAAAGAGACTTTTTGCTATTTAGGAAAGAATGAAAAATAGGTTTTGTTTGTATCATATTCTAACCATGTACATGAAGGTAATACACTCGTACATAAGTAATGAGAAGAAAGGTAATCTCACCGTGGATGAATATTGGAAATATCTTGAACCAACTATGAGAAGGGTAGTAGAAATACAAGAGAATGATGCATTTTTGAAGAACCAATTTATTAATGACTAAGGTAGAATCTCTAAATATCGATTAAGAATCAATGTAATGTATTAATAAATGACTTAATGTTGAAAGTACTCGAAGGCCGAAAAAGATCCCATCTTACGACTTTAACAGTCAAATGACTGGGTTTGACAAGGAATCTTTTAACTTTTTCTGAGTATGAGGGAAAGTGATGAAAGTGATGAGAAGGTTTGGTGCTACCCAAACGTATTCAAATTAAACTTTTAGTCCTGATGAACAAACAAGAGCTACCATAAATAAACAAATATCCATCTAAAATCTATGTCTACCTTATAGAACCAGGAGTATATAATGGAAGAGATTGATTGCTACTTGGGAAAGATTGAATACTGGGCATCTTTTGTTTCATGTTCCGACAGTGTTCTTGATGGAAATACACTGGTAATTTAGTAATGAGAAAAAAAGGCAATCGCACTGTGGATGAATATTGCCAATGTCTCAAACTAACCATGAAAAAGGTGGGTATATGAGATGATGAATAATTTGTGAAGCACCTATTTATCAAAGGGCTAAGTAAGAATCTCCAAATACTGATCAACCTTATTGGAAAAACCAAGGTAGGGTGGAAGTACCTTAATGCCGAAAAGACCCTATCCTACAACTTTTACAATCAAAGGCTAGGTTTAACTAAGGATATTCAATCTTCGGCCAAGGATGAGGCACAGTGATGGACAATTGTGATCTTACCCAGATATATTCAAATTTGATATGTTGTCCTAATGAACGAGAATGGCTACCTCAAATCAACAACAACCCATGTGAAATCCACGCAAGTCTAGTTAAAAGAATGAAAAATGGGCTTCATTTGTATCATGTTCTAACCACATACTTGATGGAAATACACTCATACATTAATAATGAGAAGAAAGGTAAACGCACTATAGATGAATATTTGTAATATCTCGAACTAACTATGAGAAAGGTAGTAGGAATACAAAAGGATGATGCATTTGTAAAGAACATGTTTATTGAAGGACTAAGGTAGAATATCCAAATACCGATTAAGCTTCAGGATAATGTATCAATAAGTTACTTAATGAAGAAAGTACGTGATTGACAAAAAAGACCCCATCTTATAGCTTTAACAGTCAAAGGTTTGGATTTGACTTGGGATTTTTTAACTTCGGCCAAGTATGAGGAAAAGTGATGAGAAGCTTTGGTTCTACCCAGACGTTTTCAAATCAGAATTGTAGTCTAAATTAAGATAGAATGGCTACCATAAATAAACCATAATCTCATCCGAAGTCCAAGTCTACCTTATAGAATCAGGAGTATATGATGAAAGAGATAGATTGGTACTTAAGAAATATTGAAGACCGGGTTTTGTTTGTATCATTTTCCAACCACGCACTAGATGGAAAAAACTCGTAGTTAAGAAATGTGAAGGAAGGAAATCGTACCATGGATGAATATAGCCAATATCTCAAACTAAACATGAAAAGGGTGGGAATGTGAGATGATGATTTATTTGTGAAGCACTAAGAGAGAATCTCCAAATATCAATTAACCTTTAACCTAATGGATCATTGAGAGACTTATTGGTGAAATCAAGGACGGGGAAAAGTAATGAGAAGCTTTGGTTCTACCCAGACGTTTTCAAATTAGACTTTTAGTTTAAATGAACAGAGAATGGCTGCCATAAATAAACTATAATCTCATCCGAAATCCAAGTTTACCTTATAGAACCAGGAGTATATGATGAAAGAGATAGAATGGTAGTTAAGAAATATTGAAGACCGGGTTTTGTTTGTATCATTTTCCAACCACGCACTAGATGGAAAAAACTCGTAGTTAAACAATGTGAAGGAAGAAAATCATACCGTGGATGAATATATCCAATATCTCAAACTAACCATGAGAAGGGTGGGAATGTGAGATGATGATTCATTTGTGAAACACTAAGAGAGAATCTCCAAATACCAATTAACCTTTAACCTATGGATTATCGAGAGACTTATTGGTGAAATTAAGGTTGGGTGGAAGTTCCTTAAAGCCAAAAAAGACCCCATCCTACAACTTTAACAATCAAAGGCTAGGGTTTAACTCATGATCTTCTAACTTCGACCAAGGATGAGGCATATTGATGGGTGGCTGTGGTCCTACCAAATTTTATTCAAATTCAATTTGTTGTCCGAATGAACGAAGAATGGCTGCCTTAAATCAAAGACAACCCATGTGAAATACACGTATATCTAATTAAAAGAATCAAGAGCATGTTGAGGAAGAAACTGTTTGCTATTTGGGAAATAATGAAAACTGGGCTTCATTTACATCATGTTCCAACAACATACTTGATGGAAATACACTAGTACTTAAGTTATGAGAAGACATGCAATTGGAATGCTGGTAATATCTTGAACTAACTATGAGAAAGGTAGTACGAATATGAGAGGATGATGCATTTGTGAAGAACATGTTTATTGAAGGACTAAGGTAGAATCACTAAATACTGATTAAGCTTCAACGTAATGTATCAATAAGTTACTTAACGGTGAAAGTACCAGAGGGCCAAAAAGCACCCCATCTTATAACTTTAACAATCGAAGGACTAGGTTTGACTCAGGATCTTTTATCTTCGGTCGAGTATGTGGGAAATTAATGAGAAGCTTTTGTGCTACCCAAACATATTCAAATCATAATTTTAGTCCTAATGAACAGAGAATGACTGCCATAAATAAACCAAAATCTATTGGAAATCCAAGTCTACTTTATAGAATCAGGGTATATGATGGAAAAGATAGATTGGTACTTGGGAAATATTGAAGACTGGGTTTTGTTTGTATCATGTTCCAACCACGCACTTGATGGAAAACACTCTTACTTCAGCAATATGAAGCAAGAAAATTGCATCGTGAATGAATAATAAAAATATCTCAAACTAAACATGAGAAGGGTGGGTATGCGAGATGATGATTAATTTGTGAAGCACTTATTTATCAAAAGACTAAGATAAAATCTCCAAATACCGTTTAACCTTCAACATAATGGATCAATAAGAAACTTATGGGTGAATTCAATGTTGGTTGGAAGTATCATAAGGTTGAAAAAGACCCTATCATATAGCTTTAACAATCAAAGGCTAGGGTTTGACTCAGGATCTTCTAACTTCAGCCAAAGACGAGCAAAAATGATGGGCGGCTGTGGTCCTACCTAGACGTATTCAAAATTTATCTTTTGTCATAATGAACTATGATTGGCTACCTTAAATCAAGAACAACCTATGTGAAAATCCATGTATGTCTAGTTAAAAGAATCAATAGAATATGCCGGAAGCGTTTGTTTGCTATATAGGACAGAATCAAGACCGGGCTTCATTTGTATCATGTTCTAACCACGTACTTGATGCCAATACAGTCATACTTAAGTAATAAGAAAAAAAGTAATCACACCGTGGATGAATAATTGTAATATCTCAAACTACCTATGAGAAGGGTAGTAGGTATATGAGAGAATGAAACATTTGTGATGAACCTGTTTATTGATAAACTAAGGTAAAATATCTAATTATCGATTAAAGTTTAACATAATGTATCAATAAGTGACTTAATGGTGAATTTAAGGTGGGTTAAAAGTACCTTAAGGCCAAAAAGTCACCATCATACAGCTTTAACAATCAAAAGATTGTGTTTGATTCGGTATCTTTTAACTTCGGCCAAGTATGAGGTAAAGTGATAGGAAGTGGGAGGTCGTCGCCGTACCTCTCAAACATGTAATTTTTAAGCCATTTTACTTACTAAATACAAATAAGTAGATAGTATGGCAAGTCGGGGTCATCCACTGAGAAGAGGGATATTTCTAAATGTTTAAACATACAAGGGTGAGTATAAACCTAGCTATATTTATACATAGATATAAAAGCAAGTAAAAAAGGGGGTTTTGGGTTGGTTGGTTCCTAAATTATGAAAGTAAACATAACAAAACTAGCAAAGTCAAGTAACTATGCTAATCATGCAACAACCTAAGAAAAAAAGAGTAAAAACTACAAAAGACAAAGCCTTGGGGCAATGGATATCCACTTCTTAACCTACTATCTGTCCTTGAATCCACTACCTATTCACTACTTTAACTACTTGTTGTGAAGATAAATCTTCTATCCTTCTTTGATAGTAGT
>JAULKK010336375.1:0-10666 GCA_032355705.1 Rubia peregrina | reverse complement strand
TAGCCTAGAATCCATCCTTATATGCATGAATTCATAGGAAAATCTCTCTTTTTTGTGAATGACCTCAATTTGTCGCTATTTACTTAGTTGTAGTTAGAAAGTATTTAGGGCTTGTAAATTGTATTTTTGAGAGGTACGATGACGACCTCCCACCATCTGATAACATAATCATGTATTCTAATGCTAGCCTTGCATTTGAATGTCCTTGCTGCCACAATCTTGATACTTTATCTCATTGGTATTATTCATGCACCTAACTTTATAGGTCTAGAAGTGTTTTGATGCTATAATTGTTATTATAGCTCCTTGATTTGACTCTATCTATGATAGGCTAACACACTACCGGTATTTAGATGAAAAACAAAAATGCATTCTGCTATAACAATATTACTTTCATCTTTTATTTGTCGGAATCTCTGAAAAAACCATAAACAAGTGCATTTTCGAAGGAGTGAGACCACAGGTACATCTGATAATTGAAAGTATAAAAAAAGATTGTTCTGGTCATTATATGCAAAACCATGTTTTTCTAAAAAAACAAATGGATCAGATTTGGGGTTCATCATGGCTTGATTCACACAATCAAGCCCCCACCCAGACCTCAGATTAAATGTGTTACATGGATAAAACCTAATTTTGACCTTAAAGTAAACGTAGATGCATTATGCAATAACACTGTAAATGAATGTAGGATTGGAATTATTTAAGGGATAAAAATGGAGTTTTTGTTGTTGCTGCCATTAGAACTGATAAATCTTTCTCGAGCTTCCACGCTGAATTGATAGCCTTCATGAAGGATTTTTGTTTGCAGACAATCTGAATTTGGGACTTTTTCAATGGAAGCCGATTTCCTGCCAGCTTTGAATTGTATCGCAAATCTATCTTAAGCTCTATGGCAATGTTTCCAGTTGTCTTCTGAGTTGTGAACTCGGCTATTTAAGTTGTGCTGAAAAATATATAAAAAAATTTGGCGTTTTATAAACATCGACTATTTGATCATAATTAGATTCTACTAGTTGTGAACTAAGAAATTTAAGAAAAGTTTGGTGGTGTGGAGTGCATACTTGTATAAACTATCTACGAGTTTACAATTGATAGGATAATGATTAACTGTGTCGGTGATGACTAACATGGCTTGTCCTGGAGTGTGGAAGGATGTATCATTTCATAATTTGTTTAATTTTGATGGTAGTGATGCGCAATGCCTAATTCCTTTAGTGAAATGATTGGGATGAATTAAGTGCAATGTTTTGGTTACGTGTTACCACATTCCTAACTCAGTAAACTTAGCTGGAAAGATGTATCATTTCATAATTATAACTACGTGACTTTTCGTAGAATGATGAACTGTTACATCATTTAATTTGTTCCATATATATACATGCATACGCATGCATGGTGAAAGTAGTAGAATAACATAGAAAACACAAACATGACAAGAGGAAAAAACAAGATTTTTCCAGTTATACATAGCAACTAAAAACACAGTTACTCAAAAGTATTCTCCTAATTCAAGCCTAGAACAGGAGGATTTTTTTATTGTTTTATTCTCAAATGGAATTCGTGTAACCCAAGGCTGTAATATGGTCGAATTAGCGTACGTAACTAGACTCACATCGATATCCAAGAAAATTTCATCACAATCATCCAAGCGTGATTTTTCCATTTAATTGGAATGCAATATTACAACATTTACACCAAAAATGGTACTCGTCGCGAGGGTATGTAACTGTCCTTATTTTATAATAAAGTAATAAGCATGCAATAAAACGTGAAATTAATTGCATATGAAAAACAATTACAAACATTGAGAAAAGTAATGATAAAGGTTTGAAGGATTTTGGCACTGCCAAGGCGGCTCTGCCGAACTAGCACAATACTATCACGACAATGATGGATTTTTTAATGAAATATATGGCAGTGTATTTTGTGAAATGTTGAGGATGAATGTTCAATATAGTCACTCAAAACCTGAGAATGTTATTTTCAAATAATTGAATTGATGAAAATATTTTATTTTATTTTAAAATTTATTTATCTTTCTATATATGATTCAATACACAGTATTTTAGAATTTTATAATACAAATGTATTTTATAATTTTGTAATACAAATATGTTGATTCCTGGAAAAATGAATCAGAACACAGTATTCTATAAGTTTGTAATGCAGATATGTTGGTTCTTGAAAAAATGAAAGGAAACAAGAGTATTCCCGTAATCTAACCATTGAGGTGAAACGGAAATTAGTATAAACCTTAACTTCTGGTAAAGAGGACGAAATGGTTATATGTACAGCTGGTAAAGAGGCTGAATGGTTACGGTAATTAGTATATGAATTTTTTTTGTAGCCTAAGCCAATCAGGCATAGTGCCTGTTGATGAGTGAATAACTCATGGTCTAATTTCGGTTGATTTTGTAAGATATCAACACAATCTAGTAGAAAACTTGACGAAGTGACTAGTTAGGCACTTAGTAAACAAGTCAGTGATCGGGATGGGTTTAAAGCCTATTTAAATATTTGATAATGGGACCTAATTTCGCTCTAATACAACGTTGGAGTAAAATTCAAGGTGAGAGGCCTATTGTTTGTGGTTGAAACATATGATTTCATATCCCGAAGGTAATATGTTTGAACCTGCATGGAAGTTAGGTTGAACTTTTAACTTCTTAATGAATCCTTTGACAAAGTACATTTGCAGGTGTACGATATTAAAGATTCGCCTATATGTAGTGTGAAGTGTAACCGCTTCAATAAGCCCAGGCTTGGCTTTGTATGCACTCATGAATGGATAGGGACACATGGCTTATATAGTGTTAGGTTTAAGCTTTTGAGTTGTATTTGAACTTGTGTATGGATTATCTTCAAGTGTTCATATGGGTTGACGAGTTCAATTTTTAGAGACACCCTGATTCTCGAATATTTAGAATGTGTAATTCACTAAGATGAAAATTCAATCTTCAAGATATTTTTATTTATGCACTTGTTTGGTTTGGTTGTTGGATTTTTCAAATCAAGGATAATACTTAAATGGGGGAGGATTGTTGGTGTTTTATAAACATCGGCTATTTAAGTATAATTGAATTAGAGCAGTTTTGAACTCATGAAGTTAAAAAAGTTTGGTAGTGGGGAGTACAAACTTGTATAAACTATCTACGAGTTTACAGTTGATTATATAAGGATTAATTGTGTTGGTGATAACTAACTGTCCTGGAGGGTGGAAAGATGTGTCATTTTAAAATTTGTTATAATTCTGATGGTAGTGATGTGCAATGCCTAATTATTATTTTAACATAGATATTTCATTTCAAGATAGTGAAAAACATCCAGATGTGTTTGAGTACAAGAAAGTAGGTGGAGATAACCACACTACAGAATTTGAAGTAATAGACTTAGCCATAGTCTCTACACAATGTGATGAGTAATTTTCATGTCGAGGGATCAAACAAGAGAAACGAAGATGATGGATGTGAAATAAGGAGTGAATATATCTGAAAAACTCCTGTAACCAACTGGAACTTGAACATCTTCGTCGCCTCGAATCATCCGGATAACATTCAAAGCATCTCCAATAAAAACTGCATTAGGAACGGTGAGCGATATAGAAACTAATGGCACCTCATGTAAAGCCAAAGCTTCTGTATGTGCAGGAGAATGAATGTTGAGTTGTCAGAAATCTTGAGCTTGAATAAATACATCATCGACAACCAAAACTAAAATCCCCAAACCAGCAAACATAGAAGAAGAAGCATATGTTGCATCAAAATAGATTCAAACTCCGGGATGAATAGGTCGAAGTAGGCGTGTTGGATGGAGATCATTGGAAAGATGTTCTGGCAAATGGTTCGAGTCATGGAAGCTTTGTATAGTATGGATCTCTAAAGCCGTAATTAACGAGCTCTACATGTGCATGAGTTTGTTGAAAGCACTGAAGGTTACACTGTCTCAAAATCAAGTCACATAAAATAACAAAGAGTTCTTCAATAGGATGATTATTAGCATATATGAATTGGCGAAAACAAATGTTTGGCCGCTGGTGTAGGAATTGCTGCACTTGAATATGTAATCATGCCAACCGATAAAACGTTGTTGGAAAGGAGCAGTAGAAGAACAAGTGAAGTCTGGAAAACTCTTGCATTCGACAAAGAGGGAAAGAATCCAGAAGTTTGATATCCACTGAGCAAGCACGAAGGTTTTCATAAGTCGGAAAAGAATCTGTGGCAAATCTCCAAGCGAAATGTTGAATTCTTTTTCGCAACCAAAGCTTCCATAATTTCTTCCAACAAATAGCATCAGAATCAAATGCCGACGAAAAAATGAAAATGCCCTAAATGATGCGGATTTTCCATGGGGGTATGATAGATGGAGCGTACAATAAAATTCCCAGATTTTGTATAATTCCAACGCCAGTAGTCTCAGCTTTGAGTTGAGTCCAGTGCAATCCAAGGAATAAGTGCAACTTCAAAAGGTTCAAAATATTCATTCAAATAATCATACTTCCATGTATGAGAATCACGATCAATTAAATCTGAGACCAAATTGATAGAATTTGGAATTCTATCAGGCAAAGCAACGTAGAATCCTAATGCACGAGGTATCCAAGGATCAAAACAAACCTTTGTCTGATTTCAACAAGCAATTTTCTTACGGCAACCAAGCTTTAATGCATTAAAACCCATAAAGATACTACTCCATGCCCACGAAGGTCGAGTCCCCAAATGTGAATGTAAAATGGAAGAAGATAAGAAGTGCTTGGCCTGGTATACATGAGATAACAAAAGTGATGGTTGAGTAAGCATTCACCAAGCTTTCTTACTAAGTAGAGTAATGTTAAAAGTCCCTAAATCTAAAAAACCAAGCCCTCCATGCTGCTTTGATCTCGACATTTTTGCCCAAAACACCCAAGGTATTTTATAGTGTTCAGAGGTTTCACCCCACCAAAAATTAACAAGCATTGATTGAATTTTCTGAATGATATTTTCCGGAATATACGTGTAAATCATAGTATTAGTTGGGATAGCTTGAAGAAAAGGTTTAATCAATATCTCTTTCCCTGCTTTAGATAATGATTTCTCATTCCAACCATGAATTCTTTGTCGAATACAATCTTTAATCCTTTGGAAGATTTCAACCTTGTTACGACCAACTTCTGATGCTAATCCTAAGTATTTATCATGAGAAATAACTTCTGGAATGTGGAGAATATCACAAATCTTGTTCCGCATATCCAGTGGTGTATTTAGCTAAATAGAACACCAGACTTATCATAGTTAACAAACTGACCAAAAATATTTTCAAACAAAGAAATAGCCCATTGTAAATGAATTTCCTCTGATGCAGATACTTCTCCGAAAAGTAAAGTATTATCTGCAAAAAAAAATTAAATAAGATACCTGTGGTCCATATCTAGAAGCAGTCAGACCCTTAATCTTACTAGCCCTCAGCAAATCACCGAGTATTGTAGAGAATATCTCCGAATAGATAATGAAAGAAAAATGAAATAAAGAATCTCCTTGATGTAATCCTCGGTGTGGTTGTAAGGAACCCAATTCACTACCATTTAAAATGAAGGAGAATGACACGGTAGAGATACATTAGTTAATTAAGGCAATAAAAGAAGAGGGGAAACCCTACTAAGATAGAGTACGAAGAACAAAACTCCATTCAACACAATCAAACACCTTACTCATATCGAGTTTCACACTTGTGTCATTTCAAACCCAATTTTCTGCCCTTCATCGTATAATGAAACTTGTGCAATTAAAACATTATCGATAATCAAGAGACCTGGGACAAAAGATTATTGAAAGTAAAAAATAATGTGAGGCATTATCAACCATAACCTATTAGAAATAACCTTCGATATAATCCTATAGGTGACATAACATCAACTAATTAGATGAAACTACGTGATTAGTTTATCCTTGTTAACTTTCAGAATCAATGCAATGTGTGTATAATTCATAACTGGTTCAAGGATTCCAGGGTTACGAAAATCAAGAGAAAAAGAAGTACCTTATTTTCCAATAATTATCCAAAATTTATGATAAAATTCTGGACTCATACCATCACGACCTGGCGACTTCAAAAGATGCATTTGTTTAACTGCAGGAGCAATTTCCTCTTGAGTGCAAGGCCAAATGAGTGCATTAGTATCCTCAGATGAAAGCTTTGGTTGCATGCGCCCCAAAACTTTCAACATGAGATCAGAAGGTAGATGTGAGGAAGAAAATAAGCCACCAAAATAGGCAGTAATAATATTCTTCATATCTTCGGTACCCATCTGTAAAACATTGGCATTATTTCAAAGACCCAAAATATGATTATTATGTTGACATCTAGAAGAGTAACGATGGAAAAAAAACTAGTGTTTCGATCTCCATCCTTATACCAATGTTGTTTAGCCCGTTGTCGCCATGTAATACTTTCAACCTCATGAAGCATGTCATATAAGTGACAAGAACTGCTCTTGAACTTTCTGAGTTATAGTTCCCTGCTAAAGTCATTCCAAAGTTTGTTTAATTTCTTCAAGTCACCGTGGGATAATATGGAAATTCGTACGGCTCAAACGCAATAAACCCAAAGAGCAATATTTTAGTTTGTCCATAAAACCTGTATTTGAAGTTGCCAAATTTTCTCCAACCATTTTCTCACAATCAGACTTAATCCAATGAGCCTCAAAATAAAATCTTCTCCCACGATTAAGTTGAGAGGTATTAAAATCACGAGGCTTGAGATTTACCAAAATACTCGAATGATCAGAAAAGACCATAGGAATAGAAGTAACAGACGACCAAGGAAAACAATCCATTAATCATTGGTTACATGTAGCTCAATCTAATCTTCCCCGTTGTGTATTACGGTCTTGCATCAACTATGTGCCATGTAAAAACACGACCTGAACAACCTATATAAAATAAATCACAATGATTCAAAGCCTCCTAAAAACATGAAATTTGCAATTTCGCACTCAAGTTCCTACCCTGAATTCTTGTTGAGAAAGAACGTCATTAAAATCACCCATACATAAACATGATATATTAGTGTTAGTAGCTAATGTCTTCAATCGTTCCCAAGCCAGTCGACAATGAGAAACCTGTGGTTCACCATAAAATCTAGTAACATGAATCTCCTGACCAAATAAGTGTGCATGAACGTCAATATAACGAGAATAATATGATTTCAAATCAACTGCAATATGCTTATTACATAACAAAGCAAGGCCACCAGATTGGCCTTGTGATCCTACTTCTATCTCATAATAATTAAACTATGATGTTAAAGTATCAATGAAAGCGACAGAAGATTTAGTTTCACATAAGAAGACAAGTGAAGGTTTCTTCAGACGCACTAAAGTGCATAATTCCTGAACTGCCTGAGCACGGCCAAGCCCGCAGCAGTTCCAACTTAGAAGATTTATAATGACGGGCAGGACTGGGAGATGAAACCAGTCTCTGTACGGACCAGAAATTTCCATCCCCGTGGTTTCTTTTTCTAGGTGCAGACTTGTGTTTGAGAGGCTGAATTGTAGTAGCGTGATTACCAAGCTTTGAGCAGGTATTGTTTCGTGATTGTCACCAAAATTTCTTCATAAAAAACCCAGCATCAGGAGCAATGGACACAGGAACTGAGACAAGGAAATGGTCTAAATCGTCAGTTGCAGCATCAGAATGAACCAATGGTGAATTAGATGTAGTATCATCTTCCACTACTGATTGAAGATGTAAAGGTTGAGAACCTATATCAACATTTGAGACAAAGGAATCAGGTGGCACTTGGGTATGTATCTCCTCCAAAACAAAATTATTTTTAGAAACATGAGAAGATGTAGGATCGGTGGATATTGAATTAAATAAAGTCCAAAAACTATTGAACATGGACTGATGGTTGATGGTTGATGAATAAATGTCTCAAAGTAATTTTAAGACAAGATAAATCCTTCGGATTAAAGGAATTTACCGGAGAAGGAACTTTCCGAGTAGTAGGGCAGACATCAGTCACATAAGCCGTCTCACTAGGAGAAGTGTCATCATTTGTTGCATCACAAGGTTGTGAAGAATGTGAGAAAGAGGCAGTATTCTGTCGACCCTCCGGAGAATAAAAAGGTGAATTACCAGCGCTAGCAAAATGTTTGCGGACATAGTGCTCTCGATTTCTATATTCAGGAGGCACTGCAAAATGAAAAGGATAGTCTCGGGAGATATGACCAAACCGTCCACACAATGAGCAAAATTTAGAAAGGTTTTCTTAGTGCAACTGTATATGAATCGAGCTTGTAACATTAGCAATAGTTATAAGCCACTTCAAAGAGTTAGAGATTTCGATGGCACGACAAATAAGAATAAATTGTCCCTTTAAACTACCAGTAGAATTCCTGTCAACATTTAAATAACATCCAATTCAATTGCCGATATGAACATCGGCTACATCATTCATAAGCATAGTAGGGGCATCCAAAGCATGAATCCAGAATGGAATCGAATCAAATGAGATGCGAGAAGAAACCATCCCTACATAGGGTTCTCTTAAAACGGTGAGATACTTGTCGAAATGCCATGGTTGAGTATCTAGTACCCGAATCTTATCAGCAGTAGTATCAAACCGGAAAAATCATATATTATCACCAAGAGACATACCCGTTAACTGTCCCTAGGGACGCCATAATTGTTGGGAAAAAACCACTTCAAGGGGAATTCAACGAGGGGCTAAGATTTTCCCAACAATTGAGAACTGAACTCGGCAACAACATCATGTAAACCACCCATGGAAAGAGGATTCAATTCATCCTCTGTCAGAGTCAAATTACCCCATAACTTCTCCAGATCAGATATCGAAGTCATGGAAACTAAGTATTGTAAAAAAGGACCAACGTAAATGTGTAAAAACAAAAGTAAAAAAACCTTCCCACCAAGGTATAGATGATGGGAATCAGACGTGCGAATGCAAGAAGAACACCGTCGCCAAGCGGAAAGACGAACATTCCTAACTCAGTAAACTCATCGAGAAAGATGTATAATTTATAATTATAACTACGTGACTTTTTGTAGAATGATGAACGGCTACGTCATTTAATTTGTTCCATATATTCATGCGTACGCATGCATGGTGAAAGTAGTGGAAGAACACCAAAAACACAAACACGATAAGGGAAAAACAAGATTTTTTCTAGACATAATAGCAACCAAAAACACAGTTACTCAAAAGTATTATCTCCCGATTCAATCCTAGAACAGGAGGATTTCAAAGATTGTTTTATCATCGAAAGGAATTCATGTAATTCAAGGTTGTAATAGGGTCAAATTAGCGTATGTTACGCGACTCACATCGATATCCAAGAAAATTTCATCACAGTCATCCATGTGTGAATTTTCCGTTTCATTGGGATGCAATATTACAGCATTTTCGCCAAAAAAATCACACACACTTAGATAGGTTATTTTTAAAAAAGAAAACTTAGATATGTTTAAAAAGGAAGGTTTCCCCACAATGGAAAGAGCTCAAAAATTAAGTTTTTTCAACAAAGACGACATTGCAGCAATTTAAAGAAAAACAGATGATTATTGAGAGAAAAAAACAAACTTTAATGCCCCGTCCAGTTCAGCTGAAATGGTATGAATTGAGCAGAGATTAATTTATTGGAGCTGAGAAGGGTTGAGAAGAGTTGAGTAGAGTTGATTGGAGCTGATATTAATTGAAAAGAGTTGAGAAGAGTTGAATTGAACTTAACTGAGTCAAACTGAACTGAACTGAAATAAATCAAATTGACTGAATTAAACTAAACTGAACTGAAACAACTGAACCAAACCAAATCACACTAAACTGAACTGCATCAAATTGAACTAAATTTAATTAAAATGAACCTAACTGCATCAAAATGAACACAGCTGAATAAAGCTGAAGTGAAATGAATCACAGTAGCTAAACTGAACTGAAACAAACTGAAGTGGACTTAGTCTAGCCGAATATGATTGAATTAAACTGAAACAAACTGAATCAAATCAAACTGAACTGAATAAAACTTAATTGAACAAAAATAATTAAAATACAATAACGGTTAAATTATAGTACATATTAATAATTAATTATGATTAAATAATAGTGCAAGTGAATTAAATTGTTTATTTAAAAATTTAATATATGATGTAATTATAGAATTTGAACCCTGACGTTATTGAGTTTGAAGTGAATTGAAATATATTTCACAAATATAATCTACACAATTATAAATAATACTCCCTCCGTCCCAACCTATTCTGAACAGAATTTTTTAACGATCTCCAATAAACATGTTTGACTGTAAATATGTGTAGTTATGGACAATAACAGACACACAAAAAATTGATATTTAGAAACTACGTGTTACGATGAATCTAACCATATCTCATACGATAAATATTTTGTTCATATATATATATATATATATACCTATTCAAATATGTGGTCAAAGTTCAGCATCTTTGACTAAAAAAAGATTTTATGCAAAATAGCCTGGGACAGAGGAAGTATGACGATTATGCGAAATATATTAAAACTATTTATGAAATGTTTGTAGCAACACTACAAAAAAATCTCCTGCTGTGACATTTTTTAACAGTACAGACACTTAAAAGCGTCGCTAAAATGATTAGTGACGCTTTGTGAAAGTGCCTCTATTTAGTGTGTCACT
>JAULKK010336374.1:0-20613 GCA_032355705.1 Rubia peregrina | reverse complement strand
ATGCCTAGCCATTTAACCAAACAAAGCATTTATTAGACTAAACCTAGAACAAACAACATTCAAGATTCAATCTTTCAATGCTACCTTAGGACAAATATGATAACAAATAACATTAACATACTAATCTAGCAAGATTAACATCATTTACCCACAAGAATGTCTAATTCCATGTTCTTGAATTTTTATGCCAAAGATGAGAAGAAATTGTACATTTTCCTAACACTTCTAAAACTTAATAACACAAACATTTCATATTCTCAAACAACTCATAACATAAATGATGTGAACAACAACATTAGTGGCACAATAAATGTTTCACAATAAATGCTCATGAAATAGTTTAATAGAGTCTCACTACATAGGTTTGGAAACTTCAATCAATTGCTTCCAAGTGATGAGTTAAGCTACTAGAAGTCATACTACCAATCCAAAACAAATCAAACATAAAAGGAAGGATTAAACTAGATGAAAAACAAATGAAAACTAGGGTTTTGGAAGTCTGAAATTGAGAAAGAAGAAGAGAGAAAAAGAGAATAATGTGAGCTATTTATAGTACAAGAAAAAGATAAGAGGTTATGGCCACCCATTCGTCGCTACTCTTGATGGATGACCAGAATCAAATTTTTTATTTTTCTTCTTCTTGCTATTTCCAGCTTTCTCTCCACTTTACTTCTCTTCAAATCTTCAATTATTCAAGTATTCAAGTCTTCAAGTTTTCAAGTATTCAAGTCTTCAAAAGATGAACTAAATGGTCTTCAATGGTCTTCGTTCTTCAAGTATCGATGTTATTCGCCCCGTCACACAAAATCAATTAGAAAAGTCATAAAAGCGTAAAAGTCGCTCTTAGCTCTCCTAAGTGAATTTCAAGGGAAAACACAATCTCTAGATGACAAAAGAGCACAAAAGTGAATCCAAAAGTCCCAAAATATGCATATAAAATGGACACATCACTGACTATTCAACTGAGATTTTCTTACTCCTTGAATGGAATGAAATTGCATATATCAAGGAACCAAGGGTTTCCCGTTACATCGGTGAACTCTGCATTCATATCCAGGACATTCTCAACATGTTTGATCCTATCACGGTGTCCGAAGCCCACCAACGTGCTCTCACCATTGAGAATATACAATATTTCCGCTCTTACACACATACTACCACGACCACAAACTGCGCACAACATACGCACCATCAGTCCCGCACAATGCTCCTACTGAAAAATCTGCGCTCCCAAGTGTCGTGCCAGCCCAACCTCCAGTCATGGGTGGTGGTGGTGTCTGATGTTTTGGTTGTGGCGAACAGGGCCATCAATGTAACAATTTCCCAAAGAACATGCGATCGGTTCTTTATCGATGATGCACAAGAGTGGTGAAATGATTTATGATGATGATGTTGAGGTCAAGAAAGTCACAGGAAACATGGGCTATGCACTCGTAATCAAGTGAAATTTTCTTGCCTCGCTGCTCGGCTTCACCACAATATCTTCCACTCTTCATGCACCATTAGTGATAGGGTCTGCCACTTTTTAATTAACTCAGGAAGTTGTGAGAATTCCATAGCTCTGGACGTCGTCACCAAACTTGGTCTCAAAATAGAGAAGCACCCGAAACCCTACAAACCAGTATGGCTTCAAACTAGTACCGACGTCATCGTTTCTAAACAAACATTGGTGAGCTTTTACATTCGGAGTACATATAAGGATATGATTATGTTAAGGAAATAGAAACCATTTCCTTGTAGGAAAGGTTATATATGGTAGTTACCTTAGAGAATTAGTTTCTTTATAGAATTAGTTATAGATGGTAATTTCCTTATAAACTTTGGAATCCTATTCCCGTTAGATTTTGGCTTGTTGTAGCCCTATATATTGTAACTTTCATCATTGATAAGATGTGTCATTGATGTGATATCAATTCACCATTAATAAAGTACTTCATATTTTATCACTGTCGAATTTATTTTTAGATCTATAATCCTCTCAATCTTCTCTTGTCTTTGTTTTTTTGTTTGCCACTTCTTGTTGTTTTTTAACGGGTTTCAAACGGAGTACTCATTCTTGACTTTGAATCGGTAAGTTGTTTGTGTTTTCTTTTAAATCACCTTGTTCATTCTCAATTTTTGTCTTGATTTTCTGGTTTTTAACATGTTTTGTGGGTTGGGTTTGATTTTGAATGGATGATTGGAATATGGTTTTCCAGATCTGTTCGAATGAATGATGTTTTTGGTTCAAACTGGTTTATATCTTAAAGAATGTGTGATTTTGGGTCGATTATGAAATGTGATGATGTTTTTTCGTATGCTTTGATTAAGGTTTTCATATCTTGTTTTTGAGGTTTTAATGTTGTGGGTTTTATCTCGAGGCCTTGAATGTTTTCTTTTCTGGAAGATTGAGTTCAGATACTTACAGAGTTTCATGTTTATAGGGTTCTTTTTTTTTTACATATCTTCATGTTTATGGATTTTTATGGAGTAGATTTTTACAGTTCTTCATGTTCTTCAGTCTGTGAATCTTGCTGAAGAAGACGAAGTGGAGGGCCATAAGACTAGAAGTTTAGCTGTTTAAAATTTCATTTGCTATGAAATTGTATATAATGCCTTTATTAAAGGTATTTAGTGATAAATTTGTAAATTTGAAGAGTTTAATTAGTGTGTAATTTTTGTAATTAACGTCATTGTGTTTAGCTTGTTGTTGTCCTTTCATAAATTATTTTTGTCTGTTTTCCCTGACATTTTCACTGTACAAAAATAACCCCTCTATTTCTCTCTCTTCTAATTGAGGTGGGACAGAGGGAGTACTAAATAAGATTTAGGGATATATACCAATATAACCCTACCTACTTGACATGAGTGTCAATATAACCCTCAGATAAATTTTAGTACAAAAATAACTCTAACAAATTGATGTAAGTGCCAATATAACCCTCAAACCCCATTTCTAGCATTGACTTCAATTTTCTGGAGTTGATTGTATGTAAAATGTTCAAAATACCCTTAGTGTTAAAAACTGAATTTGAGTTGACAAATTTACCCTTACCGCCGTCGAACCACTGATAGGGTTATAGCGGCACATTTTTAAAACTTATAAGGTTATATCAACACATTCATAAAACTTATAAACTTATATCAGCACATTCATAAATAGGTAAAATTGATTTTTCCATCTAATCTGGTCTTCAGATGTCGGAAAAGGTTATATTGACACTTACATCAACTAGGTAGGGTTATGTCTGCACTTTCAATTATCAAAAGTTATATCCTTATATCAACTAGGTATGGTTATAAAAGCACTTTTCTCTAAGATTTAATATGAGATTCCTCTTCACACATCAGTTTTATTTTTCAATTTGATTTAATGTGAGATTCGTCTTCACACATCAGTTTTTATTTTTTCGTTCTGATCAAAAAATAAAAATTGATGTGTGAAGATGAATCTCACATTAAATTTTATTTAGTAGTAGAAATATTAATTAAAATAAATTGTTATTCCATTATAGGGGAAAAAATTGAAAAGGAGGATTTGTTGGGTGAGAAGGTGACGGCTGATCGGTACAATTCTTCATAGACCAAATTTGGTACAGCCTTAATTGGTTTCGGTCAATTCAGTCCGGAGGGTGACGAGATTAATTAATAACGGACCGCCGGGCTGATCGAAAAATAAAAATGGATGTGTGAATCAAAAAATAAAAATTGATGTGTGAAGATGAATCTCACATTAAATCTTATTTAGTAGTAGAAATATCAATTATAATAAACTGTTATGATCGATTAAATTGTTGTGTTCACGATAATAACTCGAATTAGTTGTTCGTGTTGATATGTTGTTCTCCCATGTGTTTGTAATTTTTTTGTTGTTTCATTTCTGGTTTCCATTAATTTGAATTTATCAAATATGTATTTTTAAAGATATTTATATTTTGGACAACATATATCATGGTTGACTCAAGTGGCGTTACAGTTGTAGCAGGTCCCTGTTTAACGTAGTGATATTGATGCATGATACGCTCTTGAGAAAATTATTTGTGAAAAATAATTTAAAACATGCCTTGAGAAAACAAGTGGTCATGATTTTTGTGAAAAATTATTTAAAACTAAAGTTATCGATGGTCAAACATGCCTTGAGAAAAGTGTTAGTCAAATGGTGCAATGTTAAAAAATCGGTGGGAGTACAAAATAGTGCATAGGGCAAAATAGGGGTCGTTCCACATAAAACGGGGACTTGATAAAGTATTTCACGTAGCTAAAATTGCATGATTGACGTCACTCAATGTATTTAGTAAATGGGGATGGTGGGGTGTTTAATTTTGAGAAAAATACCATGACTACCAATTTATCAAACGAATATTAAGAAAGTTAACTAGCATGGAAATAACACAAGGAGTGTATACATTAATATAATGAGTTTTGAACGCAATTAGTTCGTACTTTTAGCCTATTAATCTATTATTGACCTATTTTTCTATTCAATTGCACTGATCTTATGTTGTGAAGAGTTATCTCCCGTTTCATCGTGGAGATATCTCTCCCCTTCCCTCGATTATAGCTAAAGTGAGCTAATTAATACCACACAATAATCCATACCACCAAGTCACTCTAAATGTTTAAAACCATAGAATAGCCTGGAAGTAGCAATAAACACGGGGAATCAATACGACTATTCTATGACTTACACACGAGAAACACGAAATAGCACAATTATATCCTCTAAGAACACTGCGAGGATCGACTTACGAATAGAGGCCCCTAGTTAGATATAATCGATAAAAAGGATACAATCTTATTTCACCCTAAGAATCTAGCAATTAATCAACCTACAACATAAACTAGTTGTGCTTCCGAGTCTAATCATGCATCAATTACACAATAAAAATAAGGACACAACTGGTAAACAATGGTCAAAAGTAGAATAAATAAAATCTCACAATTTCATGCTAAAAGTGCTTACCAATTACTCCCAAGATAAAAATCTAGCCTAGAACATTAAAATCATTCACAAATTGTACAAATATCATAAGAAATATGTAATAAATGTGAAGGAATGAATGAAAACTAGGATTTCGGTCCAGAGGTTCGTTCTTTTACCCAAAGGATAAGAAGGATAAGTATCGAAGAGAGAGAGAGAACTAAAGGTTGCAGTCATCTAGGATTGTACGTCAGTCTTTGCGGTCCGTGAGTCGAGGGCATGTAGGGCTCTCAACTAATCATCACAGACCATAACCAGACGGGTAGTCCGTGAATCAAGAGCATGCTCAGTGCTCATACCCTCACTGATGGTCACGGATCGCGAATAGATGCACGGTCCACGAGCCGGACTCTTTGGCTTGCTTCTTCTTGCCTCTAAAATGTTTAAATTTTCAACTATTCTATAATCTTTAAATCTTCATTTATTCTTTTACCACATTCGCAAGTGGCCTTAATTCCAAAGATATAGTATTTGCTTCAATGTGTACTCCCCAATCTTGACACCATCATGGAAGGGATCCAAACTAATCCTCAAACATTTCATATATAAAATAATTACGATATAAAATCATGCAACATCACTCTAGCCCTCCAATTGACAAAGTTTTTAATTAACTTACACTTAATCAGAAATATATTACAATATGAGTCCTGAATGTCTAAAAAACGTATAAATTATGCACATTAAATACCCCACACCTAAACCTTTGCTCATTCTCGAGCTAGAAGAATCAAATTCTAAGATGTTTTCCTAATATTCTACCCCAAACATCATTGTTTTTTAAGAACTACCCCAAGCATCATTGTTTTTTTGACAACTGCCCCAAGCATCATTTGAATTCTCTATATTGAGAACTCCCATAAGGTAAAACATATAGCACTACTTATCTCCCACATATCATCCTAAAAGAAGTTTTACCCATAATTTTACAAAAAAGTTGATAAAAACCACAATGAGATGTTGATGAGAAGATAGAAGCATGTGTTTCCTAATGCATTTAGCATTTTTAGTAGCTTTTGTTAGGTTGATTGCTAGGTTTAAGTACGTTTACATTACAAGAAGCTTTGATAGCCTTTGTTGGTTTTCTTGACAAAATACCTCATTTTGTAGATTACTTAGATATAATGGATATTATGTCCTTACAAGTATTAGGATCCTATTTTGTGAGTTTTATTGTAGATCGTTCGTAAGCACTTCATAGTATACTAGTGAAGGCCACATGCAAGAATGAAAGAAGATATTTGGAGGCCATTAGCAAGGAAGGTAGTAGACCGAAAATGATGCACATAATCATGGTAGTAGATGAGATTCACTGAAGAATAAAATTTAAAATCTAGAGAGCAGTTAAGACCGACACGACTCATGTCCTTTTACTACGACCCATGCCAAATCAAAGGCCTCTATGACTAAGTCCTGACACGGGCCGTGTCCATTTCCATGGCCTGTCTTCCATGAAGAATAGAGACCCGGACTCCATTCCATGCCCCGCAGCCAAATGCACGGCCCCGCTATCAGAAGCCAAGGATCGTGACTCCATCCCGAGGTCCGTGTGCATATGCACGGGCTGTGCCACTTAGACAACCAAAAGCACTCTCCAGTTGGTAGCTTGTTAGGATGTGTGCTCTATTTAGCTGGGAACCATGTCCAGTCTGCGACCCGTGTCCTTTTGCACAGGCCGTTCGACGTTGGTTGCGTGCTGTTGCACGGCCTGTGACGACGTGGAAACTAGGGTTTCCCTTTGTTTTGGAATTATCCAAGGCCCATTTCTCACCTACTATATAAGGGGAACTAGTCTACTAGGTTTTAAGGAGCCTTCATAATTGTAATTTCTATTTCCTAGTTCTAAGAGTAGGTAGCGAGAGAAAGAGATAACTCTTCTCTCTGCTATTACTATTTTCTAGTTTATGCCTATGACATTGAATCCAATGATTGAATTGGGTTCAAGATCCATGAAGTAGTGTAATTAATTGGAGGATTTTGTTTATATTCATGACTAGGTAATAATTTTGTGACATTCTAGATCCTCCGATCTTTTATGTTTATGAATATTCATATTTGATTTGAGGTTTACATTCTTTTATGATGCAAGTTTTATATATTCTATGATGCACCATAGTTCATATGTGATATGTTATCGTGCCAGTACTGATTGCCCCTTAGGAGTGTTAAGTTAGGCGTATTGTAGATTCGTGAGTACTAGCTTTTTGTGTCAATGCATATATGATTGAGAGTACCGTTCTAATTGTTATAGCCTAGCTTGTTTGGATCATAGCGGGAGTGGAAAACACCCTCAGTGTATCCCAATAGGAAAAGCATGATAGTGTGTGGCAATTAGGTTTTCGTAAAATGACTATCGTCATTTCAACCCTAGAGTCATTATGAGATGCCGATTCCTTTGCCTCTATAGGCTAAGGAGAAGCGTCCATAGTGGAGTGTCCTGGATGTATTTTCTTACTCTCTTACTTAACGAGCATAATGCCCACAAGGAAACTGCTTAGGCACATGATCCTTTACGTAGGGGCGCATTAGTTGGAAGTAATGATTATGGGGAAATGAACTACGGTATCCAAGTGATCAATGAGCCTTCCCTAATTTGAAGGCGGTGTTGGTAGGATTAAAATGAGCTTAGGCACCTTTGTGTGACAGACATCGGGAAGTGCCTATATCACCCACACTATGTAACATAGAATCTAGGATCAAAGTCATTTACTGGTCAACGTCACACAAATATCCTCAAGGATAGTTTAGTAGTTTGTAGACAAAAAATCTCCCATATTCTATGTTTATAGCACTAGCTATTCCCAACACACAATCAGAGTGGCACCCGATTGTGAGTTGTGTTTAGTTAAGTTTTGAATTCTAGTATCTTCATGGACGACCCCGAATTCACCACTAGCTCTTCTCTATTAGTTGGTAGTGAGCACAGGAGCAACATATAAATTTATATCTTTGCATTTAGTGCTCCGTGGATTAATTTAAGCTCTCCCAAAAAGGTTGGTTTGTTAATTACCCCGCGGAGTGGTAATAAAATGTTAAAATACAAATCCAAAAAATGAGATTTAATCTCCCTTAAGAATTCACCAAAGTGGTAAATGAGCGTTCACATAAATTTCCTCTTGTTTTCATCCTAACCTCTCATTTGTTTCAACCTTATACCTCACCCTTTTCCACTCTAATTTTCATCCCAACCTCTGATGTTGCTAC
Organism: Rubia peregrina; assembly: GCA_032355705.1. Lineage (NCBI taxonomy): Eukaryota > Viridiplantae > Streptophyta > Magnoliopsida > Gentianales > Rubiaceae > Rubia > Rubia peregrina. The sequence continues at coordinate 12,449 of JAULKK010336374.1, read as the reverse complement.
TTCTGGTACTGTTGCACTGCAACACATATTGCTGCTGCTACTGCTCCTCGAGGGAGATCACTCAATGATATAATGAAGTCAACTGATGTCCATAAATGCCAAGCTGCTCATGATACTTCCGAAGTTGCTGACCATAACCATCAAGCCGCTGACCAAATCCCTTGACTTGGACCACGATCCAATGAGGGAAGCTTAATAATTATACTATGACCACATTATTGCATACCAATACATAAAGACAGAAAACACCAAAAAAGGTAAGTGAAATTTTACCCTGAAATACACATACATGCAGAAAATACTGACTTTATCGTCAGACCTTCTCGCTCGAGATAAACCTGGGACATTTACAGGTATTCAAAGGGGTTAGGACTCACTGTAAGCTGATTTTGGGTACTATCATCACTTGGAAGGAATTTCCCACATCAGTGACACTGTCTGTGGGGATAAATATTTATTTCCGAGTCTAAGTCGTTCATGGGAAAGGCTGAAGCCTACACTAGAGTTGTACCTACATGATAGACACATGGAGAAAATAGACAGATCCACCACTCACAGAGCGAGTAAGTGGAGAAATAACACAACCACGTTAGAAACATTCTCAACAATGATATGTTTGCACAATTATGAATTGTCCCCACTAAGAACGACCAAGAACAAAGGTAAGTTGTCGTATTACAATTTTTCTTTATGAAAAGTAGATGCATGATACTAGGAAATGAGATAGACACATGGAGTAAGTGGAGAATAGCACAACCACGTTAGGAACATTCTCAACAATGATATGTTTGCACAATTATGAATTTTCCCCACTAAAAATGACCTAGAACAAAGGTATGTTGTCGTATTACAATTTTTTCTTTATGAAAAGTAGATGCATGATACTAGGCAACGAGGGGAAGAAATTCATACAAAGGACAATATCATATAGATTGTTTAGCTATGAAAATATACGAACTAAATCAAGATTAAATCGGTAAAAGACTAAGTTAGTAAGCCTAAGAACAATTGTACTCTAATTCAAGGGTTAAATAGAAGAGTTACATGAGGTAATTAAATAATAGAAAATACAAATTTGGGTTACATGAGATGTACGGGAACAATATATTATGCTTATAGGAATAACACAGCAAAGTGTTATCAGTTAGAGGGCCGTGATTCACATAATCCAGTTCGAACCTTAATTAAGAACACTTAATTAGCAGGTCCAGTTCATGCCATAATCTCATAAAATATTGTGAACCAAGAGACAGTCTAGGAATAACAACCATATTACCAACTTACACCTAAGGAAAATAACCCCAACAAATTTAATGAAAGCGAAGTCACATTAGCATAGCCTGACTAACATTCCCATGAAAGAAATAAGAGAACTCAGGACATTCAATAAATACTTTATAAATCGAATCTTAGATTCATACAAAAACTAAGGATTACAACAAATATCCTCGTATAAATGAGAGAAGCTTCCTTAGGAAGAATTACAAATGGCTATTTGTGAACCTATTACACACACATATAGTTGCTTGAGATTCTAGAAAATCCATAGTAGCCCTAAGGATAGAAGTTCCTATGTTAAGATATCTTGATAGGGACCGCGAACTCCAAATGAACAGATAGATCCCTCAGATATCACTATGTTTATCAAGCGAGGTGAGAGCTAAGGCAAGAATGGTTGCCTATTCTCCCATTGCACCACCTCCATTCCCCAAGTATCCCATGCAAAGGGGTACCATTCACGAAGGAACTCCTTTTTCACGAGTTCAACAACTGCGTAGCTCATCTTCTTCCAAACTTTAATTACTACGAGTAGGAACTCCCAACTCGCATTAGTTCCCTTCACTATCCAAAAGCCTTGTGATCATAGGAGAAGGATTTGTGTCATCCTTTACCCTGGTCCCTAGTCTGGCAATCTCATCTAAAGATATCGCCAAAAATCACAACATAAGATAAGCATTAGATAATGTAAATTCTGTAAGTCAAAATAATACTTCAAAAATATAAAATATTTATAGAAAGCATGGAGATTTTTAGGACATCCTTTAAAGGATATAATCCAAACTTTCCCCACCACCCACAGAGTAATCCCTTTAATTTACTCACATATGATGGTATATCACATAATCGGTAAGACCCCAACCAAATCCTAGAAAATTTCAGCATCCTTACCACCATACTTAGTAATCCCGTATATCCCCGAAATATCACAAACAACAACCTAGGAACCATTCCTAATGAATGGTTCTTTACCCTACACACACTCATTACCCTCTCAAATTTTCTCCCTTGGCTTATTAACACACATAAAACACAACAAAATTTATAACGAGAAGAAAACTAAGAAAGTAGTGGCTTTTAAAGGCGTCAAAAGAGTTTTGGTAAAACAAACCACCATAAATTATTCCCTCGAAAAGGACACATCTTTTAAAATTTTAAAAAACTGAATAACCTTGTAAAATGAAACGATGAAATATTTTGCATGTTCCAACAGAAAGAAACTGAAAATACTCTACCTACGTGGCATACTTATCCACACACATGCCTACTACCCAAGATACTCAAAAATGCATTTATCCTTAGACCCACAAGCCAACGCATACATATATACTGTAATATAACAGACCCAAACTTATTAAACACACACATTTTACAAACAATATTCAAAACATTTTAATAAGTAATCATAACCTACAAAAAAAATAACAAAATACAACTCAACCTTAGCTTCATGGTTACCAAACATATCTACCCTCACCGTACCTTCAACCAAAATAACCCTGCTTATCCAACATTAATCTGTGACATGTCACAACACCCCCACCTAGTATAAGAGAAGTAGGCATGCTAGTAAGTTGAATGAGTGAAGTGTGACAACCATTGAAATAAGGAGATCACCTTGCAGAAATGAAGGAGTTGTAACTCCAAAAACATATCAACAACCATGATTTAGGAATCGTGTCTAATTAGAGTCGATGAACATAGGCACTAATCTCCGGGAATATAAGGGAGCAGATCCTACAAAAGGAAGCAAAATGAAAGAACTGAGGTAAGTAACAAGCTAAGAGCATATTCACAAATTGATTCCAGAAATACTAGATTTAGCATCCAAAAATCTCCCTCATATTTCATTCGGGAGATTCTTGCATGAACTTTAGTCAAGACAAAACCGTCACTATCCTTTTAGGAGTTCACACCACATCAGTGGCACTGTTTGTGGGGACCAATATATTAGGTCGATTTTTCTCCCTGAACCATGGTGACTAGGAGTTAGGCTAGTCGAGAGAAAGAAACAGTGAGATCAGCACCACCTCCACCAAAAACACCCTTCCTAATAGAAACAAAAGGCATCCAAGAGTCAAGAGAGGAACAAGGTTCCCCTCCACCCAGAGAAAAAGAGAAGAGAGTCTTCACAACCTTCTTAGAAGCTAATCGGGAGCAGTTGTACAGACAATTTATTATTTCCACCAAGGAACAGAGGTATAACGACAAAGGTAAGAGGAGAGGAAAAAACCAAATAAAAATTGGGGAAATGAGCGATAGGACAACGAATATGGTATACACCTCCCCTAGTCATACAAAGTCCAAAGTAAAAGAAGCATTTGGAGGCCAGCGGACCAAAGGAAGGGTTGTTCGCTGGAGAAAGAAGAAAAACTCGCTAGTGGCACCTCGTTTGTAGCTAGCCATTTTAAGTAAACCTAAAAAATGAGAAACCTTTCACCTGTAACCTTGTCACTAAAGCAATGATCTAAGAAAATGGTCCATGAGCGTAAAATATTGTGGAACAAATCAATAATAAATAGTTGATCCATGCAGAAGATTTGCTAACACATATTTTCCAAAATTTACATATACATCATTCATATACTGATTTAAGCATCAGAGGAAGATACCGAGGACTTCCCGACATCTTATCCTGCAGGTATCATGGAGCCGGCATGGCACATTAGGCTGATCCTAGGTGTTATAAAGGTCCGAAAGAAAATTGCCGCATCAGTGCCGCTGACCGTGGTGATGATTTTTTCCTTTTCAGGCCTTCATAGTACCCGGAGGAGGTCAAGTTCTGCATCAAAAGGAACAAAAAGGAATATAATGAACACTCACGGTCAATAAATAACGGTTAACCTATATGAGACACAAGGCCGTTGAAGCCAGTTTAAATAAATCTTGAAGATATGATTAAGAATGAAATGGAAAGCCTCGGGAAAGAAGGATTCGGCAAAACCATAGAAGCCAACCAGGTATAACCATATAACATCGATGCATTGCAATAGGATTTCATCATAAATAAGGTACGTTTTACATCCAGACATGTAAAATATGAATACCTAAGCTCGCATATGTAGAACTTTTAGCAAAAATGTGGCAACATGCTTTACTTCAAATAATATAGCATTTGGTTTTGGGACTTAATAACCCGGAAAGAAAAACTGAATAGATCACAACAATGGTGTACTCATTCTAATCTATTGGATTCTATCGGAAAATAATGAAGAATTTACTACAAATACTAGCTTTAGAATAATGAGCTACCCAACCTATAAAGGTGCATAAGGAAATTAATAGCTGGAGAGATAATTCATGAAATCCAAGCAGGTGTTGGATATTAATCCGATTCACGATCATGTCACTTACTCGGTGGTGCACTCCAATGTGAGGACACCAACCTGAAATTAGGCAAGTATGTTAGAGAACGATAAATAGTAATCAACCAATAATCATTCTCCAACAATACTCCCACCATCGTAGCATAGCTGAACCCACACTTGAGGAAGCATTAGGTGTGTTCGTTGACTATGCAGCCTATTGTCCACACAAAGCCAAGCCACCGCGAATCTAGGCTTCTCACCACTGTAAAAGATGGTTGGATTGATAAAGATTTATCATCATCCTCCATCCCATCGTTGACTAATCTCAATCGCCGATCCTAGGTGTTACAACAATATAATAGTCAATACACATACACACAATACTTAATAAATAATAAAAATACACACACACACACACACACTTATAGCTTACATGATCTTTCCCATAAAATCCCGCAAGGGACATTACCTCAATCTGTGCCATCAGTAACTCACTAGCAAACAAGTAGATTCTCCCTTAAAAAAAAGCACCACCAGAGTCACATACCATGTTAGCCCTTAGCGGGTTAACATTCGCACATTTGAAGAATAAATAACACTAGCAAACCAAACTATTCACACATAAAAACATATACAAACACCCTTAGGAATGGGCTATCTTATATAACAAAGAGATAAGCTTAAGAAGTAAAAACATTAATCCACCTAAAAAGTCACAACTACACAACTACCCATAACTACCTTACTCAATACCCTGGCCTTGAAAAATGGAAAAACCAAATACAATTATCCTAATAAGCCCAGACGACTTGCCCACGTTGCGTAGTTATCTCCTAAAATTATACCACTACCAATCCATACACTTAACCTGTCGGATACGACAATTGTAGGAAAATTACCTACGAATTCTCTCGGCAAGCGAAGTAACAACCAGGTGACAAAAGGGGGTAAAGGTGACACGGCTTCACATACATTACAAGAAACTGACCTATTACTTTTCCCATTTTACCTTGGCAATTTTTTATTTGAAGTAAATAATATTTTTCACCTCGATTTAAAAATACCCAAGGTAAATAATATATATTTTTACCTTGGTTATTATATTAACCGAAGTAAAGGGCTAAAAACAAAGTAAATAATCTTACCAAATAGCGTGCAGCATCGAATATGTTGTTTAAAAAGGCCTGCCAAAATAGCATTATATGTCATTTTCACCGACATGTCATGTGATGGATAACCGATGTCGCAGTCATATAATTGATAGAGCATTTAAAGGTTAAAATTGTAAAAAAAAATTGACTTTGAAAAAGAGGAAATATTATTCAAAAATCGAAAAGGTTAGTTTTGTCATGTTATGATTGAAAATGGTGGAATAATAGGGGAAACAACAACAACCAACAAGTAAACAATTTGATGGTGGCAGATAAGAAGGAATAAAAAAAGGCAGGGTCATACGCTTTTACCCATTTTGGGGTCTCTCTCTTCTCCCAAATCCCACCATCACCATTAATTTAGGGGAATGTAAAAGGACAGTTAGGCACTACAGTATCATCTAGTACCCCCCCTTTAAAATTATCCACATCCACTCCACTTCACCTATACCAAACCACTTCCTCCACGCAGTCACACGGTAAGTTCCAATGCCTTTTCTCCTTGGTTGATATTTTTGTTTTGTTTTACCTCGATTAACTTTTATAGGTTATAGTTGTTTGAAAATAGACTTTGGTATAGAAAAGTATTTGTTCAATGATTTTTAAAACATTTGCAGAAAATGGTTTTTAAAATCAAGTATAGATCAAATTACACATACAGTCAATTATATATTTTTCAAATAAGATATTTAAATTATTAGAAAATAGTAATATTAAAATATCCTTACAATCAGTACATAAATCCAGGTGAGAATTGTTTTAGTTCTAACAGAACAGAAATTGCAATAAACTGAATCAACTCGCATTATGATGACCTTGAAAATAATCAGTCCCCTAGCTTTTATGACCTCGAAGAACAAGGTGTCCCCAATGCAAAGGCGGTTTTTGGAAAAGAAATCACTAAAACATTTGGGACAAGGTCTTGATCTTCCCACGCCCTGAGTAGTTCATGCGCCACTCTCTCCCGTAGCACCTTAGTACAATAGGGGTATTGTCATTCGGTAGGAGTGGTACAATGTCCCTTGGGATGTACTAAGTCACAAATAAAATATTGATTACAAATATATATATACAATTAACAAAAAATAATATTAATTTAAATTGCCTTACCAAGTTGGGTTTTTCTCAAAGTTCTACTTCTTTAGAGTGCAGAGGAATTGTGGGCTATTAGCAGCCATTGTATGTCGTTCAAGGTGTTCACAAGAGGCTCTAGGTTGCTCCGTTGTGCGAAGAATTTTATGAAATCAAAAATAAATGAATAATTGTGATAAAGTGTGAAGATGTATTAGTAAATATATATGCAAAATGGCAAAAGACCTGGGAAAAAAAGGTTGACTTGAATATCCTTCGCAAGCCATAAGTCTTGAATAAAAAATGAAAATTCTTAGTGCAAACTAGCCTCAGAAATGCATGGTGCGACGTTAGCCATGCTCGCAGGTATATGTTGGTCCAAAACAGTTGCTTGGTTGACATGTACTAGCGATATCGATCCATAGTCGATAAAACCAAACACTTGATCGACACAGATACGAGGTCACATATATAATTTTAAAGTAAACTTAAATGCCTGTATCTGACATCTGTAGAAAATTGGTTTTATCGATTGTTAAACCGACATAGGTGAGAAGTCTCATACTAAAGAACACGTTACTAAAAATAATAATATATGATATCACGCATGATTTGCATTGACCAACATGTAACTGACAGGTGACCAATGTCGCATGCATCAGAGGCAGCTATGGTAAAAACACAAAAATCCAGAAAAAATGAAGCTTTGACACCAAATTTTTTATTATTAAAAAATTCCTAAAACATACCAAAATATAGTACCTAAGTTTTCTTTTAAGGGAACTTCATATTCTGACAAATCTGAGTGAAAACTAGAAAACCAAAAAACACAATACATTCAGAGACCATATATCAAACAATGTAAAGTAACAATTACAAAAATGTAAGTGTTAGAAGAGGAGAAAAACCATACCTTTGACAAGAGGGAGGAGAAGAGGGGTGGATGACTTTTGGAATTCGCGAAAAACTTGGGAACAAAAACTTGAACTGATGTGAGGGACCCTATATTTATAACTGTTGCAGAATGACATCATTTTGGACCCTTGAGATATCCACCTCTCAAGCAGCGACGTCGCACCTATATCGGTTTAGAAAACAAGGAACCGACCCATGAATGACATCGTATGTTATATAGGCCTAACAATTTCAGCCTGATAACATAACAAATGAGCCTGCCAAGGACCAAAACAAATAATTGTCACTTTCACACCAGTAAATAGTAAATTACTCTAACAAAATTTGTTTATTGTGTATTTGATGTCCTCCACCTAGGGATATAATCGGTCAACAGTTATAATTTATTTATAAAAAAATTGATCGCAACAAATATTTGCTAGTTTCAGAATGATTGAAACAAATTATTCATTACAGACAAATATTTTCTAGTTCTTTGAATGATCTTAATGTTAAAAATTGATTTCATATGTTAGGTTAAATATTGAGGATTCAATAACATTAAAATAACATTGAACAAATAGATTACAGATTAAAGATTAAATTACATAAAAATCACATTCAACAAATACTCTTAATGTTAAACATGTTCCAACTTCGAATAAATTATCTTTAATTTGTTCCGAATTCTAAGCAGTAAAACTAAAATTAGGAGGGAAGAATGATGACATTGAACACTATTGGCCCGGAACCATATGAAAGTTCAAAGTTGAGCGTGTCCCCAACCCTCAGTTCCTCTGCATCAAGAAACTCTCTAAAACCCTTTGGGGTCAAGGTCTTGAGCCTTCTATTCCCCGAGTAGTGCATGTGGTACTCCCTTTCGTTGCACCTTAAGACAACAAGCGTCTTGACATTTGGTAGGAGTTCCACGATCTGGCTTGGGACTTACTAGATTATAAATAGAAAACCACAGTTAGTATATATGAAAGTAATCTAGAGAAAATGTTAATTGAAAATAAAATACATGTGTACCGGGGAAGACATACCAAAATAGAAGGAAAACGAGCAAACAAGGTTATGAGGAGTCCAACTAATGGACTATGTAGAAGTACATGGTTCATGATGCTCAAAATGGTGGACAAGGAGAAAAACCAAACCCCAAATTCATGGGGAGTATAGACGTATATGACCCGTGAATCTCACACACCCTCTTACACCCAAATCATCATATCTTCCCTACCACCCCTAAAATACCACCCAAACCCATGTACCATTAGATTCCTTGAAACACACAACTCGAAACCTAAGAGGTAACTCTCCAATGTGATCTAATTATTTATTCAAATTGTAGTTTATGATAGTGATTGTGAATGAACTTTCTTGCTTAGAGGTTATGGGTAGTATATTGTAGTGATGGTAGTTTGTTCATTAGATTCCATGATTGCACCACTAAGGGTAGATTTTACTGTTCATTTTTCATTGCAAGTGCTATCCTATTTCGTTCCCTTAACATGTGTTATGGATTGTGTTCATACATTGAGGACAATGCAACCTTTAAGCGTGGGGGGAGGGGAATGAGATAACACTTATGATTCTTAGATTTTTATGTAGTTAGTAGCTCTTTTAAGAACACTTTGAAAAAAAAAGGAAAAAATGATGCAACTAAGTCAAAAACCCGAAAGTGAGACTTAGGCAAAAATGGGAAGGCATGGATAGGTTAAAAACTTATGCAAAAATGTGAGGCCAAATGGTGTGGAATGAGGGTGAGCTAGGTATGAAAATCCGAAAGGGTTCCTAGCAAAAATGAGAGAAAATGAGAGAAATTGAAACAATTCTCTGGTTCAATTGATTTGTCTTTGGTAGCTTCTTTGGTGGAGTAAGCTAGTTTTACATATATAGTTTTACACCTTACCTTTGATTTGGTATGGTGGTTGGTGAGATTAGTTTAGATTCTTTGGGATATGAAAGTGTGAGATATTCTTATGTATTTGGAGGCAAGGGTAGTCTAGGAATAATTGTTGGGTGTTTTGAGAATTTTTTTTGCATGATATATTATGCTTGGATCTTTACTTGTTCTTGTTACTCAAGGACGAGTAAATGTTTAAGTGTTGGGGAAATGATGAGACTCTTCAAGCATGTGTTTCCTACTGCATTTAGCACATATTTTAGTAGCTTTTGTATGGTTGATTGCTAGGTTTAAGTAGGTTTACATTACAAAGGGTTTGGATAGCCATTGTTGGTTTTGTTGTCTACATCCCTCATTTTATAGATTATTTAGATCTAATGGATACTTTTTCCTTATGAGCATCTAGATCCTAATTTGTGAGTTTCATTGTAGATTTATCGTAAGCACTTCAGAGTAGATTAGTGAAGGTCATTCACAAGAATGGTAGAAGATATTTGAAATCCATTCGCAAGGATGGTAGTAAACTGAAGACCACGCGGTTAAATGTGGTAGTAGATGGGGTGTGCCGAAGAAAAATTGTTGAAGTCAGGAAGGCTTAGAAGACTAGCACGACAAGTGCCCCTTTGCATGACCCATGCCAACAAAATGCTTGAGCGCTAAGTACTGGCGTTGGCCATGTCCTTCTGCATGACCCGTGCGCCCTGAAGGTCAAGACTTGAAGGTCCAATCCGCATCTCGCAGCCATATGCACGGTCGCGCCATAAGAAGCCAAGGATTTCAACTCCAGTCCATGGATCACATGCATCTGCACGGGTCACGGGCCTCAAACGACCAAATGAACCTTCATTTCATGTCCCGCGAGGAATTGGATGGTTGCACGCTTATTTTGGCCAGGAACTTCCTCAAGCCCACAGTCCGTGTGCTAACTTGGCTGCTAGGGTTTTCTTTCTTTTGGCCCTCGCCTTTCCCACCTACTGTGTAAGGAGCACTAGACTACTAGGGTTTGGAGAGCATTCATAATTGCAATTTCTTTTTCCTTGTTCTAAGAGTAGGTAGAGAGAGAAAGAGACTAATGCTTCTCTCTTCTTTTATTATTTCCTAGTTTATGCCTGGGAATTAAATCCAATGCTTGAATTAGGTTCAATGTCCATGGACTAGTGTAGTTACTTGGGGATTTAATATGTATTCATGATAAGGTAATGATTTTGTGAGATTCTGGATCTTTATATCTTTTATGTTTATGAATATTCATGTTTGATTTGGGCTTTATATTAGTATGAGATGCATGTTATATATGTATTATGATGCACCGTAGTTTCATATGCAACATGTATCGTACTAGGCTTGTTTTCTCCTTGGGAGCATGTAGTAGGCTGGTGAGTCTCAACTTTGTAAGTGTATGCATATATGACTGTGAGCACCGTTCCAATTGTTATAACCTAACTTGACTGGATTGAACTCCGATAGATTGGACATGATATTTTGTAGAAACTAGGGGTTGTAGTGTAGCAACCATTGTCGTTTCAACCCTATGGTCATCATGAGACGCTGATTCCTTAGCCTCTATGGGCCTACGGAGAAGCGTCCATATTGGAGTACCTGAGATGTTTTTCCTTATGGGGAAGGAATTGTAGTATCCAAAGGTGTGATCAAAGTGCCTTCCCTAATTACGGAGGTGGTGTTGATAGAATTATAATGGACTTCGGTACTTTTGTGTGACAGACATATGGAAATGTTGACTATCACCCAAACTATGTGACATATATAGATATGAGATAGGTTTATATGTCTTATATGTTACAGAATCTAGGATCAAATTTATTTACTGGTCACGTTAAGCAAATATCCCCAAGGATAGCTTAATATAGTTCTTCTCTTGTTTTTCATGATTAATAGTTATTAGACAAACCGCCCCATCCAAACCTATGTTTGTAACACAAGCTCTTCCCGACACACAATTGGAGTGGCGCCTGATTGTGAGTTATGTTTAGCAAAATTTTGAATTCTAGCATCTCTGTGGATGAACCTAGACTTGTCACTAGCAATTGTCTAGTAGTTGGTAGTAAGCACGGGATCAACGATATAAATTCTATCCTTGCATCCCGCACTCTGAGGGTTAGTAACTTCTCTCTCGTGAGAAGGTGGTTTTATTAACGACCCCATAGAGTTTGGATCTTGGGTCCTGGGGTCATTTGGGTTCCTTTAGATCACGCTCAGTTCCTGTCTATGTTTGTTATTATGGAGGATTACAATACCTAGCTTACATATGGTGCCCTAAACGTAGCTTCTTCTGCTAACACCACCGACCGCAACACTTATGCTGCTCTGGAGGTATTCCATTTTATCTTGATCTAAGTTTATTTTTCTAACTTTATATTTGGCTTTCCTTTATTACTGCACACTTTATGTGTTTCGCACATTTATGTACCGCTCTTGCGGTACATTTGGAGATTGATGAGGTCCACGGTGAGCTGGCCACTTCTTATCAGGATGTTGAAACTGCGACAGAGTGTCAAAGAACTTTTTGAGGACTCACAACGTCCCTATCAAGAGAAACTTCAGTGGAAGGCGACTTAGAGTTGAAGCATGGTGTCACTGGGTTCCTATAGCTCACTGTTGGCAAGCCTAAAAAAGAGGTGGCTAAACTCAGGGCTTTCCATGATTGGGCCTTTACTCGTGGATTTTTGCGCGTCTATGCTAAAATTGTGCAGAGTCAGAAAGCTTCAGAGCTCTTAGTGAATGAGATGTACAAATTTATTGATGCTATTAGAGTAAATCAAGTTTCTGATTAGATTTGATTAGGCTAGTGATTGATTCTAGATAAGGATGCTGACTAGACTA
>JAULKK010336364.1:0-10667 GCA_032355705.1 Rubia peregrina | reverse complement strand
TAAGATGCAGTTCAATTTAGAAGTGTCACTAAATTTGTGACATGAATTGATGTAGTAATTCAGTTTAGAGACATGTGCACGTACCACAAATATTTTAGTGACACCTAAAATTGGAGCATTTATTGTGACATTTCCTTACCTGTCACGAAATTTGCATCACTGCTGGACATTTTTTTAAGTGGTAATAGCGCTGTTGATGACTTGCTCAAAGCTACGTTTATCATAGTTGGAATAGTTCCTAAGATTTAGCTAAGTAGTGCCTTGTAAAGCTTCTCTAGCATACATATTGAACACAAATCGAATCAGCATATACGTACAGAGAAATCATTCATCACAAAGCTTCTGTTATAAGTAGGAGTGTTCATGGGTCAAGTGAGTCGGGGCGGGTTACTGTTCCGGTCCAAATTGATCCAAAATTTTTGGATCAAATGGGTTGGCTCGTGTTGGCTCGGGTTGGCTCGGACTGGGTCATGGATCGACCAAAATCAACCCAAATCGATCAAAATCATATAAAAATAATAATTTTTTATAATTTATTTAAATAAAATAAATAATTTTTTAATTTAAAAATATTTGAATAATAAATAAAATAATGATTTATTTTTATATAGTTTTAAATAAGAATATTATATTATATTTAATTATATATTATTGAATTAATAAAGAAAAATACAATAATTTTCCTTTTACCTAGTTAGAATACTTTTAATATTTCAATTAATTTTTTTTATTTTACTAAAATTTATTTATACAATTATGAATATATATTTCATATATTAATCAATATATTATTTATAATTATTAGTAGTTTTACAAAATTATAAAAAAATTATATAAAAAATTCAATAATGTTAAGCTTGTTTATGAAGTAAATTAATGGTGGGTATGTTGTATTGTAATAACTATTTTATGTTTTTTCCCAAGAAAATGGGGAAAAATTGCAAATGGGTCGGGTCGATTTTGGTCAAAATCTGACCCGACCCATTTTGACCTGACCCAACCCACATGGACTAGGTCAAAATGGGTCGGGTCGGGTCAGGCAATTTGAACACCCCTACAGTCAACTATTATACGGAGTCATTTTATATAAGTAGGATGATTTGATATTTGTATTAATTTATTTTAACGACATTCTCGTAATTTTTAAATCCTATTGAAATACATAAAGTCTTGTTTCATGCTGTTTTAACATAACTAATTGGGTGATTTGGTGTTCGTTTTCATTTATTACAAGAGTCAGTCTTTTGAAAGATGGTTTTCCATAAATTATGGAAAGACCGAGATTTAAACTGCAAATTAGATAAAAATCAAGATAATTTTTTTGGGTTGCATTAATCAGGTCATAAACTTATAACTATTGCATGTTGCATAATAAAATTTTAATATTGCAACTAAAACTTTTTACCTTTCTATAATTCAAATTCAACCCCGGCATTCTATCTATCTATGGAAAGACGGTGATTCTCAATACTTTACCTTATTACGGCGGGATTCTTAATAAATTTGAAAAACTTATAAAATATATCTCGAAATGTATATAAATATAATCTGACAATAAAAGTTATAAAAACAAAATTCTCCATGATTGGTGTAACAAAACATTCTATTTTTTTGCAACCATTTTTTGGTCTTGAAGTCTGCTTACATTTGTGTAGTTCTTAGATTTTGATGATTAGAGAAGAAGGTGTCAGCTGATGCATCCGAGACACCAACAAGTAGTTGTGTCAATTCCTGAGCCCCGATCTGTAAGAACAAGCCTCCCGGGAGTCTTCAAGGGTAAATTATCTGATGGTTAAATTAGTAAGTGTGTATGAGTTTGAATGATGAATAGTGAATGAATAGTAAAGCAGGCTGTACCTATACAAACACTTATATATGGCGGCCATTATGACCTCTGACCCTAGTTATGGTTAGGATCTCGTTTTCTTGTGAAACAAGTAGTCTGGTTTGACCATCATTAGGATACCAATTATAGTTTTTTTTAACAATGGGCCCATTGAGAGGAGGCCTGACTATTAACAATTGACTAGGCCTCGACCCTAAGTATCGACTGAGATTCGAACTCAGGTATCATCATCATACGAGGATGACAATGACATCAAAGGCCAGTTACCAGTCGACAAAGGCTGAGTTTCATAGAGGGAAAAAAATCAGGTTGAAGAAAGCTCCAAGTATAAATCAAGCAAATTCAAATCGAACCACGTTGGCATATGGGCCTTTATGTCTGTTTAAAAAAATATAAATTTAGTTATGTTTGAACCTGATTTCTATATCTTAAAATTTTAGCTATGCGACTTTTTATATAAACATGATGGTATTTCTATATATTTAAAATAAAGACTAAAATATTTTTTGGTACCCAACACATTTTGAAATACCATGTTTTGGTCATCGAGTCCAAGACCGCGTCCATTCAGCAACCAACAAATGCACAATGATTTGTTTGGTCCCAAAACCAGATTCCGGGTGATTTTCAGGAAAACTGGAATTATTTTTCCAATATAGCTTGGGGTATTTTTGGAATTTTACTAAGTAAAACAATGTCAATTAAAAATTCCCCCAAAAATTTCCCTTAAACCCCCTTGCTCGTCCTATGAACCCCTTCTTTCCCCCTTTCCCTTCCCCCCATTCCGTCGCCATCTCCACCTCGCCGTCATGGGCCAGAGCCTCACCCTCAACATCGCCGAGAAAAGCTTCCTCATCTCCGTCTGCAACCACACAGCCTCCAAGGTTGACGAGACCGTCGAGTGTGCCTCGTACGAGGGCCACCTCCCGCTCTCATGTCAGTACACTCCCAAGGACTTAATTTTTTCCATCCAGTGGCCGAGATCGATCATTATCTGGTTGACCAAACGATTGAGACGCTGGTGGCACACATGGAGCCCGACAACATCATCATCGATGACGACAATGATTGGTATGAGAAGAGGGGTTTGTTGTACCTCTCCGGCGGTGGTAGCTACGATGGAGGTAGTCGCGGAGGCGGTGGATATGGTGGAGTTGACTTTAGGGTTTAGAGAGAGGGGTGGCAGAAGTAGGTTTGGCGGGGTTTAGGGGGATGGGGTGGCGGAGCTGGTGAAGTGAGAAGGAAAAGGTCCGAGTCGAAGAGCGGCGGTGGGGGAAAAGGAGGTCTGGTGGCGATGGGATTAAAGGAGGAGGGTTCAAAAGGAGGCAGAATAGGGGGAGGGGGAGGGAAAAAGGAAAATAGAAATATAGAAGAAATAGATAAAGATAAAAGAAATAGAAATTGGAAAATTTTATATGATTTTTTAATTAATCAAATTACAAAAATACCCCTGGTTATGTCGGAAAATAATTTTGATTTTCCTGAAACAAATCATTATGTATGTGTTGGTTGCTGAATGGACATAGTATTGGTCTCGGAGACCAAAAGATTGTATTTCGAAATATGTTGAATACCGAATAAACAATTTAGTCTAAAATAAAATAAAATAAAAATATATTTTTAGTGTATTTTTTACGTTTTATATTTATGATATTTGAACATCTGACAATCTAAAAAATATGATGACTTTTTAAAATTTATTTTTGACGTTTATAAGTCTGATTTAATATTTGATATTTTTGTATTTCAAGTTCAATGATTTTTTTTATAAAAAATCTGTAACCTATTATATAACCATGATAACATTTCAATTTTTTCTTTTGTCTTACAATTTTAGCATGAATTTTTTACTTGTTTTTTTATAAAATATTTATGAAAATATGAGTTTGTGACAATTTATGAATATGTGATGATATTTTATTTTTTTATTTGACGTTTTGATGCTTTAGAAAGCACATTGATGTTTAAGTATTTTAATTTGGTTTTTATAATCTGATATTTAACTATTTTAATTTTGATGTTTTCTTTTGGTACTTTAGTGTTTTATTTGATGTTAATTTCTATTATTTAGATATGAGTTTTATGGATCATGCCCAAATACAATATCAAGATCTGAATTTTAACTGATATTTTGGCTCAAAATTCAACCCGAACCACTGTATACCCGACTCAACATCGGTAATCGCTCTTATCGATGACGGAGACAAACCTGATGACGAAGAACCTCAATGGCACAACCTTCCTCTCGTTTTCGGTGCTGTCCCGTCGTAAAATAGGCAAAAAAGGAAAATTAAAGCCGCGAAATAGGCCGGAAAAATTAATTCCAAAACCACCGAAAATCATTTTAAGATATAGCATAGGCCTACTGGTTACCTTTGGGAAAAGGAGCTCTTCGACAATCGAGGGTTATTCTCTGAGTAAAGTGTTAAAATAACTCTAATTTTATGTTGAAAGTGTCAATCTAAACCTACAAAATGGGAAAGTTTTAAAATAACCCCAACTTTTAGATGTGTGTGCCAATCTAACCTTGGTAGCCGCTGACTTCGATTGTCAACGGGAATTTTGGCCGAAATGTAATGAAATGACCATTTTCCCTATATTAAAAAAAGAAAAATGTGGGAAAAGACATTAAATCCCTTTTCTTCTTCCTTTTTTTTTGTTTTTCTCCTCCTCCTCCAAATTCAACGCCAACGAGGCGAATTCAACTGGGACATAAAGTGGTGTCATGGATTAGGGAGGTCTGTAGGCGAGAGAAGCTTGAAGAGTAGTGGTCATGGCTTCTGATTGCCGGAAGCGAGCGGATCAGTTGGAAACGGGTTCTCCGATTTCTTCTTCTTTCATTTTTTTCCAATTGCTTTTCCATTTCAGAAACGGGCTTCTCCTCTCTGTTTTCAAGCTTCTTCGGATTTCCGCCGAAATCTCTGCTTTGGAAACGGGCTCGATGGGGTGTGGTTGGGGTGGTATCATTGGCTGGGCGGTGGTGGAGTGGTGGTCGGGCAGACGTTGTTATTTTTGTTATCGATTATCAATTTAAAGCATTGAGTTTGGGGGTTTCAATCATCATAAATGTTTACCGTTAAGTAGTTCATTTCATTGAATCTGTAGGTTATCTTGTTTATTTATGAGAAAAGTGCACATATAACCCTGTGATAACTGAAAGTGCAAATATAACCCTATATAGTTAGTGTATGTGCACATATAACCTTTTCCGACAATTTAAGGCCGAAGTTTGATGAAAAGACCATTTTGCCCCTCTGTGAAAATAAAAACTACAAAAAATATTGAAATTACATTCATACCCTTCATACCTTTTTCTCTTCTTCCTTTCTTTTTTTCTTGTTTTGGATCCGGATCTTGAGTTGCATTCAGATCTTCTTTCTCTTTCTTCCTTTCTTATTTTATTTTTTGGATCAGATCCTGAGGTGCGTTCGGATCGGAGTTGGCGGAGGAAGCTCAGGAAACTAACATCTGAGGAAACTTGAGGTGTTGATCGGCGGTGCTGAGTTTTGGCGAGTTGGAAGCGGAGATGGAGTCGAAGGGCGCGTTGGAGACAGAGATTGAGGTGTAGTGGCACTGGGTTTGGGGCTGATGGCGACAAGGCTAGGGTTGGGCTAGGTCGATGCAAGGGTTGGTCTGAGGTGGCGCCGGAGTTAGGGTTGAGCTGTGATGGCGCCGATGTTAGTGGCGGCGGGAGGATAACGGGACGATGTGAGCGGTGGAGGGGGGTGGCGGCGACGCAGGGTGGTGGCGGGGTGGCTGAGCAGTGGTGGTTGAATAGGGTGGTGGTGGTGGAGGTTACCTGGAAGAGGGTGGTGGCCGGGAATGGGATCGGGTGGTGGGGGGTAAAACAATCTAAACACTTTTAGGTTTTAGGTCAGATGACATTTTGGTCATTTTAGATGCAGTCAATGCAGAAAATAGTGTCATAGGGTTATATTTTCACTAAAAATTATCATAGGGTTATATTTGCACTAAAAATTATCTCAGTGTTATATATGCACTTTCTCAAATATAAAGGGTTATATTTGTATATTTCCCTTTATTTATTTATGCAAAAGTGAGAAAGCTCGTTTATTTGGTTGAGAATGTTCATCAGTTTAGAGCTCGTTTGTTGTTTCGAACGGGGGGTTGACTGGGCGGAGGTAGGGTGGTTCTGGTGGCTGAGCGATGGTGGTTAGAGTTTTAGTATTCTCAATTGGAAAATAATAATATAATAGTAGGAAAAATGGGAAGGGGTAAAATGGAAGAAAGGGTTAAGAAACATGGGTATTTTTAAGCTATCACGTTCGGTCAAAGATCAATTTCATCGGTCAATGCTGGAATTAGGACAAAAGGTTATATTGACACAATTCATCATAAAATTAGAGTTAATTTGACACTTTTTTTTATTATTTTGCAGGATTATATTGACACTTTTAACTAAAATATAGGATTAAAAATGCATTTAACCATTTACCTTTTTATTATTCAATATTTGTAAATCATTAAGCGCTTCTTTTAAAATGACCTTGACTTAAATTTAATAAAAAAATTATCTACAAATTTGAGATGCTCTTGTTTTATGTAGCCATTATTTATAATTGATTTCTTATCTCTAAAATCATCTTACAAAAGACGGACTACTCATACTTATGCGACCGTTATGAATTTATTAAATCATCTGATCAGATACATATTAATGTAATAATTATGGTCGGTGGATTTTTGACAATTATTATATAGTCATTTTTATTATTAGTAATAATTTTTTTCAATCAAATAGAATTAAAAAAACTGTTTAATTGACAGTTTTAACGTTAACAAACAAAATGGTATTTACATAACTGGATAGATAACTGTGGTCGGCGGGTGTTTGACTATCAATTTTCTACTCATTTTAATTAATAATAATAGTTACTAGATAACACCCGTGATTTGCACGGACATGAACTTAAATGTTATTATATATAAAGAAATAAGCATATTTACAATATAACTTAATTATTGATAAAAGTGTCCGTCTCTTAAAAGACGATTTTCCATAAAATATGAAAAATCCAATGTTTAAACTGCAAATTAGAAAAAGTGAAGATAAAATTTACAAAACTTATAATAGAAAGTAATTGAGAAGTGTAATAGGTGTATAGGCAATGATTTATAAGGTTTTTTGATGGGTTAAGGTAAGGAAAGTTTATTCGTTCCAATTTTTTTAAATAAAAATTTGGATTACATTAATCGGGTTATAAACTTATAACTACTGCATGTTGCATAATAAATTTTTAATATTGCAAATGAAACTTTTTACCTTTCTATTATTTTAATTAAACCTTGTCTTTCCATTAATCTATGGAGAGACGTTTTTCCGCAAGATTTTGTCTTGAAAAAATATTTATAAATGTCACTTTAGTGAAACAACGTTATCATTATCAACCTTGCATGCATACGGATTCCATATAATATGAAAAATGATCAAAAATTTTGAAATTTTGATTGTAATAGTATGCCATTGCATGGTTTATGATAAACATATATTTATTATAATCATAATTTTTTATTAAATATTTAAATTTGATGATAATTTTTACTAATTAAACTTCTTGCAATTGAGTTATAGATGCCAATTTTCTTCTTCTTTCAATATATATTAAGAAAATTATTGTGATTAATTAATAACGTTGTGCCTTTTTCACTACCATGATCAATGAATCATTTATGACCAAAAAATGACATTCTAGAGAATGCCATATTTTATTAAACATTCTAGGGAAGACAAACAAAATTCCATGGTCAACGAATATTGTACTCCGTACATCATTTTCAGACAAAACCAATAGTAAAAGTTGGACAGTTATAGCAACAACGGTAGTGGAACCAAGGCCAAATATAAGGAGGGGTTCATTTATAATATCAAAAAATTATATACTCCCTTCGTTTTTCTATTTATGGCACCATAAGTTTATGTGCTTGGATTTAGGTGAAGAAAATGAATGGATGCAATTGAATGTAGAAAGTAAAAATTACAACGAGTGGATGAAATTGAAGGAATCTTGCCAAAAATGGAAAGAGTGTCAAATAAAAGAAAATATTCATTTATACTAAATGTGCCATAAATAACAAAACAGAGAGAGTACGTTAGATCTAAAATGTTTAAATTAGGGGTATCGTGAGCAATTCATGATTAATTGATTGAAGTAGAAAATTATAAAATATAAAGTTTTATTATTGATCAAAAAAATTATAAATTAAGATGTAAATAAAATTTATAGAGTTTTAAAATGTGAATATTTTCTAATTATTAATTATGCTAATTAATATAAATTTAATATTAAAATAAAAATAAAATATAATATAGCTTAATGAATTATTATTTTTTGATGTTATCACTTATCGCATATTGATATGTGCTAAAATAAATCATTTCTGAAGGTTAATTAACAAAAATTAAATAAATCCGTACAAAAAATTACATATAAAATTTATATAGTATTAAATAAACAATTGAAAGGATTTACATGTAAAATCTTTCAGTACAATATCTATTATTTATAACTGGAGGTATTTATGGTCAATCATGCTCATTGAAGACTGTGAAAAAGTAAATAAGCAATTTAGAGTGAGACGTAGGGAGTATATTTTAAAAAGTTATGATTGATATATAGTAAAATTAAAATCCGTAATATATTATAATATTAGTATGTTATTTTTAGACAACTTGGGTTTTATATTAGTCAAAATAACTTCAATATTCTCGGTTGACAGAACCAAGATTTTTTAATTATATGGTGCTTGTGATAAAGCATTCTATATTGATTTGTTTTCTCAAAATTAAAATTTATTAGAAACACTTACCTAAAAAATAATTAGTCCATCTATTATTTTCCATGTTTAACATATAATTTTAAATATTTTTCTAGGAAAATTAAATTGCGTGAAGAGAATCGATTACATTAAATTGGAAAACGTATCAAATTTAAAAATAAGTATTGTAAAAATATAAGTATTATGAAAGAATGTGCATCCACATAAATAAGGTAATATAATTAATCATCAATTGAACTCATTGAAGTATTTAAAAAGTATTGACAATTTTGGGGGAAAATGCTTGCATTGGAATTTTGGGATTAACTTTAAAAAATTATATTTTAAATTAATTTTTAAAGCTGACATAAAAATTTGTGTGAGTGACACTTGACAAAATCACGTGTGAAGGACATGTGGCCAAAAATGACATCCTTTAATATTTTGTAATTAAGTAGTAAAAAATATGTTTAATTTTTATTTTTATATGGTTTGAAAAGTGACTTTTTTCTTAATGAAAATCATTGGCACATGCCCCAGCCTTATTCATCCAACTCTTAATACTTAATAATTCTTTTGTCCCGTAATTTAATCATTCAGTTAATCAAAATTTCTTAACTTTGATCGTAAAATTGAATTGGTATATAAGTATAAGTATTATTATGTGATACATTGTTATATTTGTTATAACATGTATTTTGAAAATATCAATTTTTCACAAATTTTTATAGCAAAGTCTTGGGAAAGACCATTTTCCCATAGGCTTATGGAAAGACGGGATTTAATTAGAATAATAAAAGGTAAAAGTTCTTAGTTTTAATATTAAAAATTTATTATGCAACGTGTAGCAATTATAAAGTTTATATACTGATCATGCAATCTGAAAATTTTATCTCAATTTCTTCTAATTTGCTGTTTAAACATTGGTCTTACCATGACTTATGGAAAGTCTGTATTTCAAGATTCATGCTCAATTTTTATTATCGCGGAGTACCATCATGCGTTGCGCGATATTATTAATTAAAATATTTGAATTAAGTTTTATGTACATTTTATGTCTTAATTTTAAATTGAAAACAAAGTTTGTATAAATTTTAAAGTTTAGTCATTTAAGGAAAACTATATGAGTTATGAAGTGAAATAATTAATTTAGTTAGAAATCGTTAAATGTTGAATACAATAAAAACTGATTATTTTTATAATATTTCATTAAATTTTTTAAAAGTAATTATTTATATATTGAGATTCATTTTAAAATATTGTCATAATTTTGTGTAACTCATTGTAATAAATAAAAGTAAATATCAAATGACCTTATTAGTTTCAATAATTATAAAATGTCTCCATTTAACAGTGCGGTCTTGTCTTTTATAATAAATAAATAATATGTATACATATTTTTTATATCAAAAGTGCTCTATCGTTATATAAAAAATTCAAATATTTTATTATTTCAGATAATGTATTTTTTTTATATTTTCTTTAGTGATATATATAGTATGATATATTTATGATTTAATTTTTTTTTGAAGTTATATATCTTTAAAAAGTTATGATTGATTATATATAGTAAAGAATTAAAATCAGTATTATATTATAATATTAGCATGTTATTTTTAGACAACTTTTTTTGTTGACAACACCAAGTATATATGTATAAAAAATTCCAAACATTTTGTTATTTTTGATTACGTGTTTCTTTTGATTTTCTTTAGTGATATATAGTATGGGATATTTATGGTTTTAATTATATCTTTAGAGTTTATATATTTTATAAAGTTATGATTGATTATCTATAGTAAAGAATTAAAACTAGTAACATATATTAATTTTAGACAACTTGACTTTAGATTAATCAAAATGACTTCAATACCCCGGTTGACAGCACCAAGTAAACAATTTCTATTATATGTTTTTGATTACGTGTTTCTTTTGATTTTCTTTAGTGATATATAGTATGGGATATATATGGTTTTAATTATATCTTTAGAGTTTATATATTTTATAAAGTTATGATTGATTATCTATAGTAAAGAATTAAAAC
>JAULKK010336343.1:0-10668 GCA_032355705.1 Rubia peregrina | reverse complement strand
TAGATTCAGATTGAATACATGCATGAGATCTTGAATGTGGTTATTGATATTCCGCTAAATTAGATTTAATCAATTCCTAACAATTACCACATGCATTACTTGGGGAACAGGATATTGAAGAGCCTAACTCCGAAGGGTTGGCAGCGGTTTCTGATTGCTGGGGGACTTAGCAAAGGGGACACGCTCTACTTTGAGTTGGTCAATAGTTTTTAATGTTGAACTTCTTCCATATTGATATTTCATATTTGGAACCAGAATACTATTTATGTATTTTATATTTAATATTTAATTTATAATCTTCGTGTTAGCAATATTATTTATTCAATCCTTATTATTTAACCTAAAATGCGAACAAAATTTGAAAAGAAGTATGATCAACGAAATGAAAAATAACTTTTGAAAAGAAGTCTCGAACTAGAAATTCCGTGTAAAAAGATTTTGTTTTTATGTAATGTCAAAGCTCTAGCTGGCTAGGGCGACATCACCGGCATCACCGAAATTTTCAGCCACCAAAGTGTACGACATCACCAAGTACTCGACAACATGCCACCTCATCCGACTTTGCTACGACGTCTTTTAGTAGTCGACATTATGTCTCTTGATTTGACTTTGGTGCGACGTCACATTTATCGAGGTAGACATAACTATGGGTTAAAACGATGTCGTTCTGGAACGATTATAAATAGGAAGATCTTGCAAAACATTTTAGCCATCCACTCACAAATTTCCCGCAGATTCCAACAGTCTCAAGCTTCCTCCTCATCTTCTCTACTCAGGAAAAAGGTTTGTTCTTCCCTAATTCCTAACACCTAACTTTTCAAATTATTACTTTACAATGCCAGATCTGTGGTCTGTAAATGTGTTTTAATTTTTTGACAATCTAGTTTTTTCTTTCATTTTTGAGAGTGTGAACTTTCTTTCAGTTTAAATATAGGTACAAAATTTTATTGGAAAAGGGTTTTTGTTTAATATGAAGTTGATTGTGCTTCATTTTTTTCAGTTGTATTTGTTTCTCCCCGTTTCTTCCTCTGATATATGAAACTTTTGTCATCTGTCTTCCACAAAATCGGTCTATGCGACTATAGTGTGACATTGCATATTATGATTTCCAGTAGCTTAGTTTCAAGTTTTTGATGTCGCAATATATCGGGTGTCCTTCGGCTTTAACGAAATGTGAACGACGTCGCGTCATGACATCTAAGTGTACAATTTTTATGCTTATGCGACTTTGGGTTTGTTTAGGTTATGTCATTGGTCTAACTGACCAGTATGTGACGTCGCATGTACATATCAGCCATCCCACTGGTTTGGGCCGACATGCACCTGCAATGGCATTGCCGACATCACACGTTGTACTCCTTAGGGAAGTTTGCACTTAACATTTTCTCTTTTGATTCAGTACTGATGGCTGGCGAAGGATCGTTAAATCCACTTTTTTTTCCAGGTTTTCCACCAACGTTTATATATTTACTAGCTAACACATCTTCACACTTTATATATAACAACTAATTATTTTTTGGTTTTCATAGAGTTCAACGCACAACGTTGTAACCCAGAGCCTGTTCTGTTAAACATCGACCATCACACGATGGCTCTTGATAGCCCAGGTTTCCACTGCACTCACACGCAACAAAACTTTGGGAAAATCCTACTTTGGTAAATATTCTTTATAAATTTTATTCTTTGCCATATGCACACACACACATATACATATTTCTCATTAATATTTTTTTGTGACAAAGTACATCCCGTGTGAGATTGTACCTTTCTTTTCAACTGAGAATACACCCATGGTGCAGGGGTGCTATGGGAGAGAGTGGTGTATGACTTACTCGGGGAAAGGTAGGATCAAGGCCCTTTCCCCCAAAGGGTTTTTGAAAAATTCCTTAGGGGAAACAATCTACTCATCGGGGACACTTTGTTCTTTGAGGTGCTGCAAGTTGTGGGGCCAATCGTCTTCAAGGTTATCATTGTCCGTGGTGATTGAGTTTATTGTTTTTTCACTATTCTGTGGTAATCATTCTGAACACATGTAAATGAAAATGACGTTTAATGAAAAATAGATCCACCTATTAAAATAATGTTTGCGACATCGCAAATGTTTCGGTAATGTTATTTACTTTGGTTTTTAATCTTTTACTTCGGATCCCATAAGAATTGAGGTAAAAAAATCAATTATTTACCTTGGTTTTTTGTAACCGAGGTAAATATTTTCTTTTACTTCAAAAAAAATTAACCGAGGTAAAAAAAATTACCTCGGTTATTTGATGTTAAGAAAAAACCGAGGTAAAAGGGGAGAAGTAATAGGTCATTTTTCTTGCAGTAATTGAAACCACTCTGAAACCCCCACTGTACTTGCTCTCAGGTGAAAATTCCTAATTTCTTCTTGATTACGATTGATTTTAATACCAAGTATTTTTTGTGCCGACCCTAAATCCTTAGAGAAAAGGAATCACTCAAAGTCCTCTTCAATCATTAATACTTGCCATATGTTCTTTCCAATAATCAATATATTTTCCACACATAGTAAAAGAATAAAATCACCATTGGAGAATCTCCTAAAAAAGACACAACGGCCAACCTTAGTCATCACAATTTTATGTTTAATCATCACCGATTTAAACTTCTGATACCATTGCCTTGGGGATTTCTTCAAGCCATAAAGGCTCTTCACCAATTTGTGAACATAGCCTTCTTTCCTCTTTTCCTAAAAACCCTCCGGTTTCTCCATGTAAATCTCTTCCTGTAGGTCTCCATGAAGGAAAGCTATTTTCACATCCATTTCCTCAACCTCTAGATCAAGACTAGCAGCCAAGCCAAGAACCAATCGAATTTCTTTCATCTTCACCACAAGGAAAATATATTTACGAAGTCATCACCTTTCCTTTGGGAAAATCTTTCACAAATAATCGAGCATTGTATTAAGGTTGAGAACTATATTCATCTTTCTTCACTCGATACACCCATCGATTCTTCAAAGCTCGTTTGCTTAAGCAACTTTACAGGCTCGAATGTACTAATTTCATGAAGGGATTTCATATCATCCTCCATGGCTTCCATTCACTCATTTTTATGCTCGTCTTCCATGGCTTCTTGAAAGGTTCCAAGCTCTCCCCCATCAGTGAGGCACACATACTCATTTGGCGAGTACTTACTAGAAGGAATTCTAGCACGAGCAGATCTTCTCAACTATTGAGAAATGACATTAGGCCTAGCATTCTCTGCCTCATTCTAAATTTCTATCTTTGAGATGGAATTATCATTAACAAAAATCATAAGCATTAAAAGAGCTAGAATCAAGATTCATACCTTGATCTTGAGCATCATCATTAACCACCGGTGTAGAGACAATGGGAATAGAATCTGCATCAATCATTTCCTTGTTAACCTGCATAGTTTTATGGTATATGATCTCTTTGGTCATGGTAACATATCTTACCAGTGTTTGGTTACGAGTTCCTTTCTTCCATGCATGAAGCTCCCAAATTGGGTCCGGGTCATGCAAAAATTAGTATGTGATAACTTTCTTTGATCTCTTTCTACTAGATCGCACTCACCTTGTTTTCTTATTCTATTGCCTATTTATAGTCTCCCTTAGTCCCTTAGTCCGGGGTAAGAAGTTGAGGATTAATGTTGGAAGCTCGATTTTATGGGCACTTCGTTGTGCTCTGCGTGGGCTGGGCACTTTGTTGTGCCCTTCGTGGGTTGGGCATTTCAGACCATCCCATCGCTTGAATCGATCGGAGAGCTTTACTCACAAGTATGGTCTTCCTGTCACCTAAGTCACACAGGGAGCCACGGCCAGAATTTTTTCCAGCAAATTCGTGTGCAATCCTGGCATTATTCCCCGTCCAGCCAGTGATTTCAAGAGTCTGCATCTTATCCAATGCGGAAGGCCTGCTTATGAAGTTACGCCAACCTGGTGGAATTTCACCCAGACTTTCAATTTTCGAGAGCAATCACGGCGGTTCGGGCTCACATAGACATTGAAGCTTATGGCGTTGGCGTAGTTGTTCATTAATGCCCAATGCATCGACCCAGAACTTTTAGCACTGGCATCAGAAATGAAGGTGGAGTCATCTTGTTCCAGCAAAGGTAAAAATTGTTTTCCAAAATGTATACCGTTAAAGCTTGGCTTAGGAATAATTATGACCAGTTGTCCCTTTTTATTGATAGAAAAAAGTACTGCACAATCGATTCCCTTTATTTTAAGGGAAATATAATTGTTGGTAGTCCTACAATCACGCCCTGTTAATGGCATAAAGATAGGAGAGCCGTTAGCATGGTTTGTGGGGGTTTGGAAATCATTTTTTGTTGTTTTACGCCTATTCGAGTTAAATGCTCCTGTTCTCCAATCGCCGGAGTTTCCTACCAGCAATTATTTTTCCGTATGGATTGTTTCTGTTGTAGGGGCCTTCTAAATGACCTTTGCACGATCTTACTGCAACCACCTTTGGTGTAGTACCCTTGGGCCTGACTGTGGGTAAGGTTGATCATTCTTAAAATGCAGTCAACGCCTGTAGCTCATCGGCATGAGGGAGTCTCTTTATGGGCTGTCTTTCATCGGGAATTTTGCCTTCGGATAATCCAAGATGGCGTGCAGTTGACAAAACGCGGGCAATTTCTCATATCGAAAATAGAGAAGATGATTAGTACCTTTGAATTCAACAGTGATAACTTTTGCCAATGGTTTATAGACATTGATTTTTGCCCTTGGCTTCATAGTCTTTCCTATACAGGAACAAAATGTATTCCTGTACACTTTCACAAAGTCACCCATATAATCTCCAATCAATGTAGCCATGTATGGTGTCATAAGAATCAGCAGAACATCATGGACATGAATCCAAATGGGAGTTTCCACAAAGTATAGATGACAGAGAGATTCAGAGCCATCTGTTTCCACAAAGACGACCAGATTATTCTCTGATGACCTAGGTGAAGTGTGAATTACCTTGGACTTATCCGCCAGCTTATCAAATTTGAACAAGCCCAGGTTGACCCCTATCTAATTTCCTTCAGCATTTCCTTTGCAGCTCCACAGTTTTTTTATTGTGGAGATCAAGTATTCAACTCTCATAGACTTTAGGTTGATAATTTTTGCACCTGGAAAGTACGATTCTAGTTGTTGGTTACCATAGTGCAAAGAGTCTGGGGCTATGATTCTTTTTTAGGTTTCTTCAGATTGATTAATTTTCTCATAGTGGACTATCAATAGGGATGGTAACGAGGTAGGATGGGTACTGATTATAGTCCCTCCATACCTATGCCCACCTAAAATTTTCATACTCACACCCATCCCATTATCTATGATGGGTAAAACATTAAAATCCACTCCAACCTCATCGGGTATTATAACCCCGTCTTATCACCCACTTGGGTCTCCCTACCCACTTCAAAAAATTTGTGCTCATTCCACCTATATCTTCAAAAATACATAAAATTTTCTTTAGAATAATAGTTTTAATATTAAATTTAATAATTATTTAGATGAAAATATTATAGGTAAGATATGTGCATTATGGATGAATAATAGTTTATTATGTATATTAAATTAGTGTGTGTGTGTATAGCAGGTATAGTGGGGCGGAGCAGGGATGGGGCGAGTGTGAACTAATATCCACGCTTGACCCACTACCCATGATGGGTATTATTTTCATACCCATACCTCGTCACACCCCCAACAAAACTACCTCCATACCTGCCCCATTGGAGCATATGCGGGGCAGGCCTCATCCAAAACCCGCCCTACTATCATCCCTAGCTATCAATTCTTCTCCCATGGCTATGACAGCGAGAAAATATGTATGGCTGATTAATAGTATTGGGAACGAGTGGTTGTAATGGATGAAATTGGTGAGCACTGGAGGTGTTGGATACATGAATATAGATTGATATTAAAGAGATATTCATATTGATGAATCCCTTCAATCAAGTTTTTGTTATTGTTCTAATTGATATGTTATAAATATACAATTAACTTACCATTCAATTTTCAAAATCAAAATTCGAATACATAAACAGCCTTCAAAATCGCTGGAGAGATGTGCAAACCATTTTTTTATCAGAATGACATGAATTTTATTAAAATAGTAGATAGAGGTTTATTACAGACTGAGCGAGTATGTGAGCTAACTTAACTTCAGCCCTAGGTGCTTTGAAAAAACAAGACAGTGGAAAATTGAGTTTACAAAATGAATAATATCTTTAATTCATTTTCAACTTGGATATCAACAACTTTTTTGCCCGTGATTTGGCCAATTGCGCCAACGAATCCGAGCAACTTTGAACATGGGTATGGAAAGAAGCTCCGCTATGTGACCAGCAAATCCGTGATTTAGGAAGCTCCACTTGCAGTGGTGATAAGGTATGAGAAAACTAGTATGAGTGATTTACCGATTTTATGAAACTTGTTTCAGCTCTATTGATCTGGATCCAAGAACGCACTAAGATTTTTTTTTTCCTCTATTGAAAGCAGCATCAGTGGTGAATAACGGGAAAGGGTGAGGAGGGAGGTTCAGGTGTGAAACCCCGAACATAATTAGAATACACTAAACATAATAATGATATAAATCGTGTTATGTCAACTGAACCTCTTAATATCACTCTTACTTGAAGAAGAAAAATCAATAATGTATGAACACACAATATGTATGTATAAAAAAATTGAAATTAAAAAACAAGAACAATTAAGTGGAGATAGATGTAATTAAAAAGTAGAGGAACAATGACCAGCATTGCTAATCCAAACTTGAATATATCAATCCTTACTAACAAATGATAAGTAAGTTTTAGTATTAATAATAATCAATAAATAATATTGTTATAACTATATTAATTTGCTATGCTATCAAATCAAAGTTAATATTCATGAAAGTTTTTACATATCAAATTAATAATAATGATGAGGAACAAAAACAGTTAAGAATACAAGTAGGATGATTACAAGAAAAATTATTTTAAAACAATATGTATTTAACAATTAAATTCTATTAAGAAGTAGCAATATTTTGTGAATATTACTTCTGGAATCCTTTTCCTTTTATGATTATGTATAGGTCTTTTGTACCTCTATATATTGTAGCCCAGATCATGAATACAATCATATTATTATTCTCTTACTTTCTACATGGTATTAGAGCCTAAAATCCAGAAACCTCTGAAATCCTAAACCCTAAAATTTTTCGAAGCCTTTTCCGTGAGTCACTGTCGTCCGTCGTCGGCGCGTGTTATCCACGCGGTGTCGTCCACCACCCGTGCCTTTCTGTCTGACGTAAGATCTTTGTTGCTGGGGTTGTTCATCAAGCCGCTGCTGCCATTATACGTCTGTTGTCCTTCTTTTTCTACCACCAAGCACTGTCGTCGTTGCATTCCATGCAACACCGAGCTAAATACCTACCGCTGCCATCAGATACCCGATCTGTTGCTTCCAATCTAACCTACTCTGATGTCTACCTTAGAATCTTAATCTGTCTGCGCTGCCAGAAAAGTTGTTCGCACCGTCGCTAGAGCTGAAACCAATAAGCTCCAAGATCTCAATGCCACTGATGTTATTACAGCTTTAATCAAGCAGTTGCAATTGCATTCTAGGACTGGGAAAACCATACATTTTGGCCGATCAACAAACTCTCCCTATTACACCTATCCTTCTGACGATCCCGGTCTTGTCATCTGTCCCAGTGTTCTGAAAGGTAGAGAAAACTACATCGTATGGACAACTGCAATTTGTAGTGCTTTTCTTGCTAAGAAGAAACTTGGTTTCATTGATGGAACCATTACTCAAACCCCGGCTGATGATCCTAATTATGAATGTTGACTCGGAGTGAATGCTGACCTTGTTTGGTGGATCCTGCAAACTGTTGAACCATATGTCTGCTATTCAGCCAATTACTTTTCTACTGCTAAGCAATTATGAGATGATCTTGTTGGATGTTTTTGTCTTGGAAATGGTTCAAAAAATTTGCAGATACACGATGATATCATTAATTACTGCCATAATGGTAAGATTGTTGTTCCATCTACTTCGGCAAACTCAAGAAGTTGTATGATGACAACTCTCATTAGCCTCATCGGGTTTATTTCTGTGAAGCTTGCAAACCATTGTGTACGTGTAAAGTTGTTGTTGCTGTCATCCATGCCTGTGAGAAAGAGATTATTTATCAATTTCTCCTTGGTTTAGATGATAGCTATCAAACCCTGCAATCCAACATTATTTCACAAGAACCGATGTTATCCATCATGCACATTTATGCTCTTGCAAATCACGAGGAGATTCACAAATCCATCATGCGGAATCTTGAATCTTCAACTGACTCCATCGCATATGTTACTCTTCATCCACCACCTTCGGGATCTTCACCTGTAGTTCTCACTGTAGTCGAACGCAAGAATCTCATTTCCACTCTTTGTAATCACAAATGTCATAACAAAGCCACATATTTCAAGCTCAAAGGCTATCTAGAATGGTTCACGAAGATAAGGGACAGAGCTAACGCCGCCAGTCGCCGCTGCACCCAGTGCTCCTGCCGTTGTCTCTCCCCCCTGCATCGCTCTCAGCTGTCGTTCGCCGGTGCCGTCAAGATTTGTAGCCGCGGCCTCCGGCTCCTGCCCGATATGATTTTGGCCATGCTCTGTCTGATGACCAATGGAGTACAACCTTTAATTTAATTAATCAGTTAAATTCTCCTTCTAACCATAAGTTAGGTTAGCCTACTTTACCTTGGATTCTTGATTTGGGTGCCTCATATCACATGACTGGTAACAAAGGTTCTCTTATTGACATTACTGCTTCTACCAATTCTATTAATGTTCTACTGCTTGATGGATCTATATCATCTACTACACAGTAAAGTTATTTGAATTTTAAAGATATCATTCTTACTCATGTGCTCTATATACCTACACTACTATGAAATTTATTATCATGCTCTAGATTGTTGCTGCCTTAAAATGTCTAGCTTTGCTTACTGAAAACTATTGCATTTTACGAAAACTCAGTACGAAGACTGTGATTGATATTGGTGAATAGTAAAGGGGGTTTATTGGCTTCGTCTGTTGGATACGCGCATTCAGCATCATATCTCGCAGTTAGTTCCGACATTTGCTTCATTTTCTGCATCTTCATTTGATTTATGGCATCAACATCTTGGACATCCATCATGTACGATGTTGTCTTCTGTTCCTACTCTTGATTTTAGCACAAATAGTACTTATGTTCCTTGTTCTGTGTGTCATTGATCAATGCTGACTAGACATAGTTTTCCTTTGAGTTCTTCAACTGGTAGTTCTTTGTTTGAATTGATACATTACAATGTTTGGAGCCTTATAGCTCACCTTCTTCTAGTGGTGCATATTATTTTTCAACTATAGTTGATGATTATTCCCGTGTTGTTTGCATTTATTTATTAATGGCTAAGTCAAATGTATCTAGATTTATAGAAATTTGTGCTTTGATCAAGAATTAGTTTAGTTGCACTATTTGTAGTGTCTGTGTTGATAATGCTACAGAGATTCTAATTTTGCAATCCTACATTGCTGAATCTAGCATCTTTTTTAGACTTTTATGGTTGACACACCACGGCAGAATAGTCATATAGAGCACAAGCATCGTCATTTGTTAAATGTTGCTTGAGCTTAACGTTTTCAGAATAATTTGCCAATTAATTTTTAGGGAGAATGTGTTCTTACTGCTGCAATTTTTATTAATCAGACACCGACCAAGCAACTCAATAGACGCACACCATTTGAGTTACTCCATGGACACACTCATAATTACAAGCTTTTACGTGTCTTTGGCTTCTTGTGCTTTGCCTCTCACATTCCCATATTTCATGAAAAGTTTGCACCAAGGAGTCGACGATTCATTTTTCTTGGTTATCCAGCTGGAAAGAAAAGCTATCACCTTTATGATTTGGAACCATACACCTTATTCAACAGGTGTGATGTGATGAGATGTCAAATGCATGTATTTTCCAAAGCATTTAACATCTCTTTTGTCATCTTTTTGTTGGAAGATTGCTAGATTTAGGTAGGTTTACATCATAAGGGGTTTCGATAACCACTTTTGGTTTTCGTATCTAAATCCTTCATTTTGTAACCTATTTT
The DNA here is from genome assembly GCA_032355705.1 of Rubia peregrina. Classification (NCBI taxonomy): domain Eukaryota; kingdom Viridiplantae; phylum Streptophyta; class Magnoliopsida; order Gentianales; family Rubiaceae; genus Rubia; species Rubia peregrina. Next base: position 564 of record JAULKK010336343.1, on the reverse strand, counting down.
GAGTCTAATGAATTTTTTGTCCTTATGAGCATCTAGATTCTAATTTGTAGATTTCTCGTAAGCACTTTGGAGTATTTTATTGAAGTCCATTCGCAAGGATGGTAGAATATTGAAGGCCACGAGTCAAAACATGGTAGAAGATAAAAGGGTCGGAGAAGGAAGACAAAGAAGCGGAGGAATAGTGATCCGGAAGTTTGAACCAGGTTCTGGGAACAATCAGAGAAGAACCAACCTGTGAAGGTGGTACCATTGGATTCTTCTTCTCGAGCACAATATAATTGACTACAAGAACTCTCAAAACGGATAAGTGGTTCACCCATAGCAATGGAATTTAGAAGAGAAGATCAATTATTGTGAAAATTGGTAGAAACTAGGCAGAACACTTGACACGGCCAGTGTCCATTTGACACGGCCAGTGGCAAAGAGCCCAGCAGCCATTTTATTGCTTTTCTCTTTTATTTCTTAGACTATAAATATCCTCCTTCTCTCCCCCATTGAAGACACAAATTTTCTCCTCTTCAAAACCCTTGTTTGCATTTACTCTTCCATCTTTTCATCTATTCT
>JAULKK010336332.1:0-10668 GCA_032355705.1 Rubia peregrina | reverse complement strand
ACCATGCATGCTTGTTATATAGTTTATTTCATTAATTTCATGTTTGTGGTTGATAGTTCAAAATCCCCCCAATGGTTATTTTCAAAAAAAACTGTTTATTCCTAACACGTGGTCAGATTAACAACCTGGCCACAGTTGTGTTTAGTAGATTTCTAGATTCATAACATCTTTGTGGATGACCCCAGTGCTTTCCACTATCTACTAATCTCTGTAGTGTAGTAGTGGGAATAGGAGCAACAAAAAACTTCTCTATCTTTGACCCCCTAACCATCCTCCTCTCGAGTTAGTAGATCTCTCGTAAAAAGGTCATTTATTGGCGACCTCGGGAGGGGGTGGCTCAAATTTTTGCGACGCTGTTGGGGATGTTAGTTTAATGGTCTAGTAGTTAACTTGCATAGCTCGTTAGTTGAGTATATAGTGTTGGTCTTTTGTTTGTTATTTTCCAGAATATGTATTTCTTGAGTTCTTCTTGCAAAACGAGGACCCTTGTACTATGATTCAGAACATTGTGTGTTTTCTTTGTTTGTGTTTTTAATTTTTAAAAAAATGTGGGGAGAAATTGGATGAAACTTTGTAGGGTTTTTTATTATGATCATCCTACAGAGTGATGCCCATGGTTGAGTAACTATGGGAGAAGAGAGGCTCAATGAGTGAGATTTTGTAGCCTATATGTTTGCGATCACCCTATGGAGTCTTCCTCTTGGATGAGTGAAAATGAGAGAGATGTAGGAGTTGTTGGTTCCCAAGGCTGATGGGATCAATATTGGTACCCATACCACGATTCTTCCAATTCAAGGTTTATTGGTAACTCGAATTCGTGGTAGGGAAATGCATCGGGAAACTAACACTTTGGATTTGATAGTTGGCATCCACCAACTTATATTTTTTTCCCAAAATCAATCGCAAGGATTAGTTCCCAAATTGGATTATGGAGAATCTTTGCAAGCTATAGCTAATGTGACTAATAGTAGTGAGTTACTCCAATCAGAATTGCATAGCGACATTAGAGATTTGGGAACAAAAAGTTTCTCATGCATTGAGAAAGCTGAGGGGCAAGTGAGTGATTTGATTGAAAGGGTGAGAAAACTAGAAACCCAATATTCCAAAAATTAACAATCCCTAGTTGAAGTTGAGATTTTGGTAGATGAATCCAAAGGGGATGGGAAGTGGTTTGTTAAGAGTGACAAGTTGAGCAAGGATTGATTATGCTTAATTCATCTTATTACATATTGTCACCCCAACCTCCACCTATAGAACCAACTCTCACATTTTTGGAACCGATAGAGGAAACCATAGAGAAGACAATTGAATATGCTAAGCTTCCAAACCACTTATTTCCTATAAGTTTGACTCCTCCTCTACTATATCTTCCTCTTGGAAGATTGTTACCCCAACACTTCATTTTAGGTTGCATGTGGTGATGGGGTACAAACTCATACCATATGGATAACAATAGGGTTGTGCCAACAACCTTAAATATACGGAACTTCTCGGGAGGCAACCGAACTTTTAAAAATTAGATTAGTTTATTTTTCTTTGAAAAAAAAAAGTTTCTCACATTTTCCTCCCATTCTTACCCCAAACCATTAGACACCACTACACTCCACCACTTTAACCACCACCAAATACACAACCTGGGACCGCACACAAGTTATTTCATTATGTGGATATTGATTGACACTTCCTTGGTGAGGATTTGTAGTTGCTTGTTTTGAGTTGCACGTTGGTGTAGATTTGAGAATATTGAGGTTGGAACAATGCATTGGGATGTTGTGATAGCATATAATTTTTTTTACCTCCCCTTATTTCATATCATATTTCTTATTTAAGGAATGTGTGTGTTGTAAGTGTAGGGGAGGAAAGATGTCCCATTTCACTGTGTTGTATATGTTTAGTTATTTTTTGTGTTTTCCTATTTTTAGCTTTTGTTTTTGGAACACTATTAGACTTGGTGTGCATGTGTGTTTTGTAGGAAGCATGTATTTTTTGGAGAAGAACTAGGAAACGGGGAGTCCAAATCATGGACCATGTAGGCGAACATGGTTTTTTATGCTCAAAATTGTGGACAAAAAGGAGAACCAAACCCCAAATTCATGCGGCATTTAGATGTACATTACCCGTGAAGCTCACCTACCTTCCTACATCCCAATCACCACTTCTTTCCTACACCACCAAAATACCACCCAATCCTCATTACCCTCAAAACCCTTGAAACACACACATCTAAACCTAAGAGGTAACCCTTCAATGTGTATTAATTCTCTATTCAATTTGTAGTGCATAATAGTGGTTGTGATAGAAATTGCTTTATTAGAGGTTAGGGGTGGTCTATTGAGATGATGGCAGTATGCTCATTAAATTCCTTAATTGTGCCACCAATGGTAGATTTTAGTGTTCATTTTTCATTGTGAGTGGTTTCTGATTTAATTCCCTTGACATATGTTCTATGATTATGTATATGCATTGAGGACAATGCAAGCTTTAAGTGTGTGCGTGTGGGGGGGGGGTTTAGATAACATCCATGATTCTTATTTGTTTCTATGTAACTGATATCTCCTTTAAAGAGAATTTTGAAAATTTTGAAAAAATGGGATAAAAATGTACCCGGCTAAGTAAAAAACCCGAAAGGGCGACTTAGGCAAAAATGGAAAAAGCCCGGCTAGGTTGAAAAACCTAGTAAAACATGAGAGGTCATGGTGTGGAAAAAGGCGAGAAGTGAGCTCAATATGTGTGAATGCTAGGATGAAAACACGAAAGAGATCATAGGAAAAATAAGAAAAATTGAGAGAAAAATGAAAACTTTAATTGAACATATCTTGGATTGTCATTGACGCCTTCTTCGGCGGAGTAAATTAACTTCACACTTACCACATACATTTTTCCTTTTATTTGATTGATTTTGGTGGATAAGTTACTTTATCTTCTTCGGGGAGAGTGAGAGTTGGGAGATTCTTACATCTTTGGGAGAACTAGAGTATCTTGGGAATAAGATTGAATGTATTGGATAGCTTATCCTTGCATGCTACTTTCCTCTTAGAGCTTTTCTCATTTTTTTACTCGAGGACGAGTAAAGGTTTAAGTGTGGGGGAATTGATCTGCACCTAAATGCATGTGTTAACCATCCCTTTGATGTGTTTGTTATTATGTTTTGTTTGGTTGATTGCTAGTTTTAGTTAGGTTTACATTACATAGGTTTAGATGACCGTTATTGATTTTTTTTTAAAAAAAAAAATCTAAATACCTAGTTTTTAGACTTAATTGGATCTAATGGATACTATGTCCTCACGAGTGCCTGAATTTTCTTTTGTTAGCTTATTGGTAGGTTTCTTGTGAGCACTTCAGCGTAGTTTGTAGAAGGCCATCCCAAGGGTGGTAGTAGATTTTAGAAGTCCATTCACAAGGATAGTAGAAGACTAAAGGTCACGGGTTAAAATGTGGTAGAAGATATAAGGGTCGAAGAAGGAAGACAAAGAAGCAAGTGAATTGTAATCATAGATTTGTATAGAGTTTTGGAAATGATCAGAGAGGACTCATCCTCCATAGGTGGTACCATTGGATTTGTCTTCTTGAGCACTATATAATTGACTACAAGAACTCTCAAATTGGATCACCGATTCATCCTTAGCGGTGAAAACAAGTTGAAGGAAAAACTGTGTTTTGGAAGAGTTGAAGCCAGGTTAACCCTGCCAACACAGACCTTCCCCAAAACGGACGGGTCAGAGGGGCTCAGTACGACTCTTTCAGCCCGATCATGCTAGAGGGGATTAGTATGACCGTGCCAGAGGGGCTCAACACGAGGCACTGTAACAGCACAAACCATATGTTTTTGCATAGTCCGAATGTCAAAATATTGAAGATCCAAACCTTCGTGCGGCTAAGTATGGACACAGGTTGTTCCTTTTAACATGACTTGTGTTGTTTCAAATCCAACATTCAAATACCAGCCAATGGTGTGCGGATAATGACATGGTCACGCCACCGTTTTGCTTAGAAAATTACTCCCAACAGATGGCCTGCAAGAATTCACACGGATCGCACCATTTAAATGATCAAGAAGTGTTTCTAGTTGATGGCCCGAGCGCAAGTTTCAAATGTAAAAAAAGGAGGCCCAGCTGACAGTCTGAGCCATCCAGCACGGTCTGTGCAAGAAACATCCGGTACAGCCATACAAAGCATCACGACCCGTGTCATCCCCAGCTGGCATGTCCATTCCAACCCCTAGACGGAGCGACCGCGCCCGGCTGCACGGCCCGTGCCATATTCGGCTGCTAAGGTTTTGCCCATATTTTGGGACTTTTTCAAGGCCCAATTCCCTACTGCTATATAAAAGAGCCTTTAGCATTCTAGGAAAAAACTAAGTAGGCGTAATGTAGATTTTTAGTTTTTGGTAGGTAGAAAAGGAGGAGAGTTCTCTCTAGGGCTTTTCATTCTTTTTGTTTATTTCTTTTTATTTTCTTAGATCCATTGTATTTAATTCAATGAATACTATGGGTTGAAGTTTTTGCTCATTTTAGACTCCTAAGAGTAGGTATAGAGAGAGAGAATAACTCTTCCTTCTCTCTAATTTCTTTTCTTTTATTTTGGCCCTAGAGCATTGAATCCAATTAAATATTTGAACCTTCAATTCTTAGGGAGTAGTTAAATAACTAGGGGTTTATATTTGTACTCATGATTTGGTATTTTTTGGAAGATTCTATAGATCTACCTATATTTATGTGCTTATGATTAATATGTTGGCTTGTTCTTAATATTCTTATCAATTGTATAATTGTTACAATAATATTGGCACACGCCGTAGTCTACTTTCATGTTGGAAGTTCTAGTGACATCCCTCATGGTGAGAAACCTAGATGTAATAGGGGTAGCGGGGTCTGGGATCGTATGTGTCTGTGCATGTGGGTCGACGAGTTACCGTTACGATGACCGTACACTGGTCTTAGCTAGTGAGTTGGCCCAAATGGTTACAGATAAAGATAGTGTTAGTAGAAAACTAGGGTTAGCATTTTGCAAAATTAGAGCCATCGATACGGTGCCTGTCCATTTACCTTTGTATGACTAGGAAGAAGCATTTGCAGTGGAGTACCCAGAATGTAATAGCATGGGAAGAATCAGACCTGCACAATATGCCACAACATTGTTGAACTTCCCTAATCACGGAGGCGATGTAGATGGAAGAAACGTGTGTGTCATAAGCCGTGGGATAGGTTCATATGTCTTGAATGTGATTGAATAGAGGGTCAAAACATATCACCCATCATATTATGCAAATATTCCCCAAGTGCTAGCAATTTATAGCTTTACTCTCTTACGATTTTTCATGCTCGTAGTTTTTAGATACAAATCCCCCCAAAACCTATTTTGCAACATTAGTTATTCTTGACACGTGTCGGATTAATGACTCGATTACGGCTGTGTGTTATCAAATTTTAGATTCCTTGGATCTCTATGGACAACCCCTGTCTTACCATTATCTACCATGTAGGTAGTTTAATAGTAGGAACAGAGGCAACATTATAAATTCTCATCTTTGATTCAACGTCCTCTCCTCGGGTGAGTAGATCTCCCATGAATAGGTTATTTATTAGCTACCCCGAGGAGATGCGGGTCACTAGCCACCTTATTTCCCTCCCTATTGACCGTTATTTTGACAGTAGCGAGGAAATCTAACGTGTACCAAGTTTATATGGCGGCCAACTACTTCATGAAGCCCTTAAAATTGATCCTCTTCAGGAGGACCTTGACTGGTTTGTGGAGCTTGAGGTACAAACCTAGTGTCCATGATTGGGTACCCGACAAGGCGCTGTTATAACTCTTGGTGCTCCGGACAGAGTCCCCTCAGTCCCACGAAAGGCACACTAGGGAAAGCTCTCAAACAACTAACAACTCACACACAGCCTCAAACAACTGTCCACATTCAAAACCCTTCCACAAAAATATGTAATTTTACAAAGCACAAACCAGTCCCTTAACAATTTACTTATAACCAATTTCCCAAGAACATCAAAAATATAAAAAAATTCCAAGTGCTCAAAGGGGGTAGTTCGGCCAAATTATCTAGGTGGAAATGGGTGATGGAATCTGATTATTTTAGGCAATTGGGTTGTGTGGGACTCCTCCTAGAGTGAATTACGCTGATCTCCAACACCGGGAGGTAGCAAATCATCAAAATGTTTGGGAGAAAAATTGAAGATGGGTCGAACTAGTTTTTTCAAAATCTGGACAGCTTTTTTGTTTTTCCGGAGGCAACTTGTAGTTGCCTTTGTGCAGATTTGGAAGGGTAATATTTTGGGACAAGTCTTGTGCAAGTTGGTTGAGAAACGAGTGAGTTATGGGGTTTTGGCTTAGGAAGGGTTATATTTTTCTGGTGAAGGGAGAAGAAGAAATGTGAAACGAGGGATATTCATAAGGAAGCTCATGCCATTTTATAGGCCATTCTGGACGGCACAAGCGGTATTCATATGGCACGACCCGTGTCACTTGAAGGCCACATGTCATTCATGTGGCACGAGGCTTAGCACGACCTGTGCCAAGATCATTTCCTTCAAATTTGTTGCAAAAATTTCCTTCACCCAAAAACACGTAAATTGAGTATAGTGCTATACCAGCCAAAAATCAGATGACTAAAAATCCCTAAAACACCACTAATAATCAAACAAACTACAAAATTCACATAAACAAATTTTCAAAACCTACTAACACATAATAAAAGCACCGTTTCTTTATTGTCATCCTAATGAATTATTTTTCATGCATTTTCAAAAGCTTAAAAAAAATATCGGTGGGTCACCGGAATCACCATCAAAGACTCCACCCACAACCCCGTCTCTATTGACGGGTCTCCATATTACCTTAGGCTACCTCTTACCTTGGGTAATATATACCAAACACATTCGTCCTTCCCGATGGATGACACATTTTTGTTGATTTTGGGAGTAAAAAGGGGTTAGGAGGTTTGAATTCCTTAATCTGCTTCTTCCTCCATTGTAGGTTAGTGTTTACCCTAGGAAAAAAAGTATTCTTAGTCCCGTAAGGAACATCAAAATCATTCGTATCAAAATATGTATCATCAAAATTCTCATTCAAAGAACATAGAACATGCAAGGTTTTAATAGTAGGTAACACATCATCACAATCAAAATCACTAACCTTAACTAATATTGATCCCTTAGTTATTTCCTCGAGTTTAGGAGGTGGTCAAGGAGGTTTTAAGTCCTCGCCACATTCCACCAACAGCTTCACAATAGTGACCATAGAAAATCAATCAATAATAGAAAGATTCTCACTAAACTCATGCATGGAAAAGGTGTCGTCAACAGTATCATCACAATCAAAACTCAAGGCATGGTTTTTCTCATCAAAGCACTCATCATCAATCATGCAAGAATCATCATGAACAAATTCATCACAGAAGTTTATGCCATTACATGCAAGAGAATAAATAGGTGGTTCATTCTTAGACTTGTAAATTTCAAAACCAACCTTATCAACATCATCCTCTTTGGTTAGTGTTCGGAGATGGATATCTATTTTGGCCCTTGATGTTTTTAAGAATGGTCTCCCCAATAAAATTGGAGGTGCACCTCCATCGTGCACTACATCAAGGACATAGAAATAGGTGGAAACACAAGCTTACTCACCCTAACCATAACATCTTTAACAATACCCCTAGGACTAGCTTGAGAATGAAAGGCTAGTTGAAAAATAACCCTGGTGTCCCTAAGGTCACCTATGTCAAGATTGTCATATAGACTGAATGAGATAACGTTGATAGAGGCACCTAAGTCAATCATAGCATTTCCCAACAATTTACCACCTAGAGAAATAGGGATTGAAAACATTCCGGGGTTATCACACTTTTTAGGTATGTTCTTAGGAGCTAAAGTGGCTACCCCCCCCATTTTCAATTGACCTACATTTCTAGTTGGTTTGTTCCTTCTTTTAATGCTTTCAAGAATTTAGCATATGAATGAATTTGTTCAATGACATCAAGAATTGGAATGTTAACCTTAATATTCTCGAAGACTAGGCGAATTCAAGCTTCGTTGGTTGCCACCTTTGCCCTTCCTAGTAGAGCACTAGGAAACAGTGGTGGAGGGTTGACCCTTGCCTCGGTAGTGGGGAGATCCTCCTCAACTACTATGTCTTCTTCTTCGAGATTGGTCTTGTTTCTTTCCATAAATTTTTCATCCTCTTGCACGAAATCCTTCTCAACTTCGCTTACCTCTTTCCATTTTCTTAATTTCAAGGCACTCATATTGCGTGGATTCACCTCGGGTTGGGATGGTAGCTTGCCGGACTCTCTAGCCTCAGGCCGGATCACCGAATTGACAAGTTAACCAACTTAAACTTTAAGGTTTTTGATACTTAAAAGGGCTCTAGTACCGAGTTCCTCAATCTCCTTTCTTGTTCTCTCAGTGAAACACATCATTATTCTTTGCCAATTGTGATATTTCCTCAAGAATCTCCTCCCGGTGTGATTTATACAATGTAGCATTGGTGTTGGAGGTCCTTCTCCCCTCGGGTAGGTTGAGGTGGTCCACCTCAATTTTACCCTTTGTTGTCATTGCGTCACTGGAAGTTGGGGTGGTCGCAATATAAGGGATTAAATTAGTTTGCATAGGGGTTTTGTTGATCTCCACCTTGGTTCCCTCAGAACCCCTATTGTTTCCCCCTAGAAAACTGCCTATTCCTACCATTGAAATCTAAGGCCTCCACCTCTTCAAAATTGTCCACCACTTGTGGACATGTGTTGGCCGGGTGATCCAAATTCCAAATTCCGCACAACTTCACTTGTTGCATCATCTCTTTAATGAAATCTTTCATCATGGAACCAAGCGCTTGAACTTGCTCTTGAAGCTTGGGAGAATGAGTGGGATCATCTAAAGTCCTCACAAGGGATTGGGTTCCAAACTTCCTGGTATCGTTAGTTATTTCCTCGAATAGTGCCATTGCATCTTTGGGGCTTTTGTTTGCTATAGAGCCATTACATGTCGCATTCACTATGTGCATGTCTTCATCGCATAAGCCTTCGAAGAAGTAATAGAAAACGTAGCCTTCCTTGAATGAATGATAGGGGAAACTAGCCAATTGCCACTTGAACCTCTCCCAGTACTCATACAAGGACTCGTTCGTCAGCTGCAAAATATTGGATAGTTGCTTCTTCAAACCCGCAGACTTTGATGCAGCAAATTATTTCTCGATAAATCTCTGCGTCATGTCCATCTGGAAAGTGATGCAGCTCGGTGGGAGATAATAGATCCAATCCTTGGTTGTGTCTTGCCGCGAAAAAAATAACCTTAGACTGTAGTCCTTCTCTGACACCCCCGGTGGTTTCATATTGGTACAAAACCAAATTAAACTCTGATAGGTGTTTGTTGGGATCCTCTCTGGCCAGACCATGGAAAGTGGGTAAGCATTGGATCATGCCTCTCTTCAGCTCAAAAGTGGCATTAGGTGGAAAGGGCGGGAAGGCTATGCAAAAGGGTTGACTGTCCAGATTTGGAGCCATCAACTACCTAAGCGTCCGATTATGTTCCACCATCTCAACTATTTCCTCAACAAAAAAAAACTCCTTGTGGAATCTCTCCTCTAGTTCTCCTTCTTCTTTTTCTCTGACCACATGCATTTTCAGATAGATAGTGTAAAGTTCCTAAGTTTGTGGTACGTGTATGTACTATAAACAAGAAACTAGACACTACCAGTCTCAAAAGAAAAAAACTAACAAATAGATTAGAAGTAACGAAAAATAATTATCAAAAAATTTCAACACAATACCCATCTAAAGAAACAATATAAAAAAACACTAACTAATCTACCACCTAGTAATGCAAGTTAAGAATCAAATATTTAAACTAACATCCCCTGCACCGGCGCCAAAATTTGATCCTTACTCCGAAGGGTAGCTAATAAAATGTCCTTTTTAAGGGAGATAAAATTAACCCGTGGAGCACTCCAGAAATATAAGAATTTATAATAATTCTCCCATACTCCTTATCAACTACCAAAGAGTAGCTAGTGGCAAGTTTGGGGTCATCCATAGAGATGCTAGAATTTAAAAGCTAACTGTGCAAAACTCACAATCGAGCGTCACTCCGATTGTGTCTTGGGAATAACTAGTGTCGTAAACATGATTTGGGGGGGATTATCTTGAAACTATTGAACATGAAAATAAATAAATTAAAATATAGTAATCTAAGACTTGAAGATATTTACGTAACATGACCGGTATATAATTTTGATCAAAGATATCAAATACAGGACGTATAAACATATACGAATAGACATGTCACAAAATGTGGTTCATCAACAACACTTTCCAATGCCTGTCACACAAAGGTTCCCATGTCTATTCTATCAACATCATCTCCATAATTAGGAAAGTGTGTCAAACAGTCCAACCATAAATTTAAAGGCAAGTTAAACTAATAAAGCATACAATCACTAAAATAAGATTAAGTACTAATTACGGAGTCTTGGGGGCAATTGACTTATACTTCTAAGCCTTCTATCTATCATTGAACATATAACATATTCAACACCCTTACTACTTGTTGTGAAGATAAATATTCCATTATTATTTGATAGTAGTTTACAAGAGTAAATTCGACATCTCTAGCTAAACCTCACTAATGACCCCTTTAGTAGTTCAACGCCTAAATGCATCCCATT
>JAULKK010336321.1:0-10668 GCA_032355705.1 Rubia peregrina | reverse complement strand
TACAAAGAATCAATTAGCAAGAGCACAAGAGGTTGGAAGGAGAGATTGTTTCAGCGCAATAGTTCTGCTCAGGAACCTGTTTCTGATGGTAGAAGAGAAAGCAGTGTCGGTATTGCAACTATATCACAAATGATGGAGCATCTTGAAACTGGGGAAAATAGAATAAATGAAACAGCTCCTACAACATATACTCAAGAGGACAGCTCATCTGCTGGTCAGACTGACCAGCAAAATGCAGATATAACCAGTAACCATTCTCAGAATGAGAGCAACGTGCACACTTCATCGGCCACAAGTACTTCAACTTAAAGCTCTCATGAAATTATGTCCACCATGTGTTACAAGGTGAGTCTTCAGTTTTGTGGCGAACTTTATTCTGTTTAGTACTTCTGGTTGGTCTACTCTCCTGAAATGCTCTCCTTAAAGCATTGTAAGTTTCTTTTGTTGGCATAGGCAACTAGTAAGGAAGTCTTTGTGGTTTCATCTAAATATTCTCATTTTCACTGAGCAACATACTAAAACATGTGATCCAGCTTCTGTGGTTTAATGACTGAGTGTCAGTTTGAGTATTCCCATGGAGAGAACCACATCTACTCTTTTTACGTACTATTATTCGGTTGGAGTGCTACTCATGGACTACAACAATTCTGAGAATATGTTTATGTATCTTCAAAAAGGAAGCCTTTCTCTGTATTCGCTAAGCCTTCATGTGTGTGCTTACTTTTGCATATCTGCCCTCTCCGATAAGGAGCTCATGGAACTGTTGTAATCATCTTTGGTGACCATCATGTTGCAAACTTTGGTACTGTTTTATGGTGATTGATTAATTGAGTGGAAAATATCTGTACATTTGCACTATATCTTCATGAAAAGGCACATCATTTAGTCAAACAAAGCTGTAGTGTATGCAAGAAAGGGGCAAGTTTAGGCACATAGAACATGGGTCCAATCTTATACAGATGTGCAATAGTATTCGTGTATGCAAGTCTTAAGAGTAAAAGAGTTGGATTGAAAAGAACCTCAGGGGCTTGGATTCTTCTATGGATGGTATTTATGAGGGTGATGAGAGAATGGAATAAATGTATCAGCGTCACTTTCTTACTAGATAATTCAGACAACTTGTTCAAATTTACATATGAATGAAACACAATTGGGGTCTGGGGTATCACACCTGTATCCTCATTCACAAACTCATGTACTGTGCAATTTAAAAAGGGAAATGTCTCGATTCTTCAATCTCATTCTGTACACATGAACCAAGTGCCACCTAGTAGGTTCAATCATTCAATATTGTGCAGATTGTGTAATGAAGTTTCAGAATGCTAATCAGCTGTTTTCTTACATTTCTTTTCTAATTGTATGTATCCCCCAAAAATCAAAGGATTTAATCCCGTGTATTCTTTGTTTGTTCAGGTAAGAGTGGCTTCCGTCAGTTCAGCTGAGGCAATGTGATGATCTCTAATCATCCTTATAAGAATGGGGAACATTTGATTGATTATGTTACAGTCAAATAAGTAGTAGAGAGCTTGATCTGTTGGAGCTTGTTAGTTGCACATAAGATATCATATGAATATATAATACGTGTTTACCATGTCGCTACACTAGATGAAGTCTCGTAAAAGATTATTACTCTGTAAAAGTATTATGGAAGTTTTGGACAATTATCTGAATGAGCCAGCCTCGCAATATTTCTAATGTCACGGTCCTTTTTTTTTAAAAAAAACATCCCATTGAAATGGCTATCGCTTAGAGAGCGAGAATGACATTTTTATGGCATCGTTGAACGTCGGATTAAAGGAGCAGGACTTGGAGGGCGGGCAGCACCACTGGAGCAGTAGCGGGTAGGAAGGGATCTGCGGAAGAGAAGCAGGTTGTGGGTAGGGTTGCTCTTTTAATCTCTTCTTTTGATATAAAAAAATCCGCCCTCATACAAAATGTTCGCCTACCAACCTCCTGGTCCTTGATAGAAGATTTTTTAAATGAAAATATCAACACCTTTTCCGGCGGGATTTCAGGCTAAATGCTGGAGAAGACTTGGGTCATGAACCACACGTTAATTCTTCCTCGTGCTAGCTCAATGGATTCCTGAGATGATGTCATAGCACCATCATCCCCCTCCCTCTTGCATTCACTAATCCCATTTACCAATCCTGCCAGATTGCATAAGAATTCCATACTTTAGAAACAACACTTCAAACAAGTGGTAAATCTATAACGCATAAAAAACACTTATGGTATAACTTAACGATCTTAACCAAGAAACACGGGAATAGTACCCAATCCCAACGGTGCAAGCTCTTCAACTGACTCCAGCCTCCACATAATCAGTGATGAGCCAATGGTTAACCGAGAACAATCTTTGCATTCCTAGTAATCGTTTTACACCATGTAATGCGTGAAACAAATAACCACAAACAAACTTAGAAGGCACCATTTTAAAATGTTATCACTTTACGTTAACACGATGGTATAGTAGCCCTTATTTAGGCACAACTCGGCCTCAAGTATCAAACAATCAACATTATTAAAACATTCAATATAATGCGTTACCTAAGAAATCAACCAACCAAATAATCGGCATGGGAAAACGAAACGCCAAATTATTCTTGAAAAGACACAAAATACTAAATCCACGTGGCATCCTTGTCTAAACTAAGACCCACATCAAATAAATGGTCGTAAGCCCATAAAAAACACTAAAGCCCATCCTGACATAACCTTAAAATCTCAAAGACACCGTTACAAGATCAGGGAGATAAGCCACACCTCCGTATACACGCCTAGGAAATTCCCAGCCAGCGAAACAAGTATTAATCCTTATCTCGTTGCCTCTTTAACACATACATAACACCTTACCATATCAACATGGTAAAGTAAAATTGTAATGGAGCACGTCGCCTGGAATAGAATTCAAAGATGATGAGCTTGTCAATGTTTTCAATGAGGTTCCTCACAAAAATGATGAAGTGAACCTCGAGCTAGCTGATGACTTTGTGGATGCTACTATTAATTGTAATTTTGACCTTTTCCCCCCTTTTTGATGTTTTGTTCTACTACATGTTTATAAACTATGTTGTTTCTTTTTTGGTTGATTTCTTTATTACATCTCTTGATCACGTTTCTTTTCATGTTGTTTGGTTCGTTGCTGCGGTTAATTTCATAAATTTTGTGTATATAAAGGACATTCCCCTGCCAGAATATGGGAATAATGAAGAAGAAGATGCACCTGAAAAGGATGATGCTGCAGCTAGTGATGATGATTATGATGTTTGGATTCAACCCCTCTCCCAGCCCTTTTTTTGAGCATAAAAAGAAGAAGTCGATCCTGTTATGAAGGTTAAAGAAGCAGGGAAGGAGTCAAAGGCTACATCTCCTGGTAATGTCAAGTGTAAAGAGAAGGTTGCTGCTTCTAGTTTTGTGAAGGTTAAGCAGTGTCAGGAAGCAACTTCCGGAAATGCGAAGGTGAAGGACTCAATGAATTTGAAGGTAAAGACGAGTATAAGGTCCACAATTTTGAAAGACCTGAACCCTGCAAGAGTTAGTACTTATTTGGGTAAGGTTGTTCAAAAATTTGCTGAGGAAAAAGGCTCTCCTTCAAAAGAGAGTGTGGGAAAGAAATTCGGTGGGAAGCGAGGAGTTGAGAAGTCTCCAGTTGTGGGAAGAAGTCAGATAAGAAGGAAAAAATAGGAATGGCTGATGCTGACCCTGATGATGATGTGAGTTTTTCAGTTTTCTGGTTTCTTTACTTTTTTTCCCCATTTTTTGTGATGAGGCTCATATTTTGGTTAATGAGGTTTAGTGTTTTGATGCTAATGTTCTATGATGAATATGTTTATTGATGGTTCTAAGTTTTTTTTAAAAAAGAAGGTTTTTTGAAGTTCTGTGAATGAAGTTTAATAAGCTACATTGGTTGTTTTGTTTTTTTTTGTTGTTGTTGATGTTCTCTTTTTAATATGAGGTTTAGAGTATGTATAAAGAGGTTCACATTCTTCATGTGGAGGTTTATATATTTTATCATGAGGTTTCTAATGTATATGGGTTTTGTTTTTTCTTACGATTTTAATTTTTTTCCTGGTAGTTCATAATGATGATTTGTCCTACGTTTTTGGAGTTTATGTTCCACTGACTTAGGTTCAAACTTTTTAATACTTTTCATTCCAGCTCTAAGTTTAAGACCACTTGTCTGGTTCCCAAATTTGTTGAGGTTCGGGATCAGTTGAAATCATCTCAAATTAAAGTTGTTGAGAAGATTGGGTTTATCGGTTTATTGTGGTTTAAGATTAGGCATGTCCCTATAGATTTGGTCCAAATTTTAATAAAGCACTTCAATCCTACCGCTCTAGTCCATGAAGTATATGGGTGGTGAGAGATATCCCCTTGATAAGAATGACATATATAACATGTTCTAACTTGCTATATCTGACAAGGCAGCTATTGAGGTGAGTCATAAGGGTTTGGCTAAGAGTGGTGCTGTAGATGATAATTCAATCAGGCTTAAGTGGATTGAAAATTATGTGATTAAGGATGAGATTATTAATGTGAATAATTTATGTGGTGCAATCCTATATCTGTTGAGTGATGATCAAATGGTTGAGTGTAAGAATGTTTTTGTGATGTTTTCCTTGACATATTTTTTAGCTCTTTTTGCTCGTAGCACTGCAGATTTTCAGATAGTGAGTTTCTTGGAAGATGTTGATCAAATTTCAAGTTTTTATTGGTGCGGCTTTGTGTTGAAGAGTTTCTATGGGAGTGTTTATAGGGTTCAACATTCACAAAAATTCATTTCTGTGAATGGATGTTTGACCATTCCACTTTTGTCTTTCTTTTACCGCTATCCAATTCTAGGAGTTATTGATCCGATTAAGTTTCCATTACACCAACATTGGGATACAAATATAGTGAAAAGCAGTGTTATTTATATCAATGTGGAGGTTTCACCGTTATCTGAGAAGCAGTCGTCAATTTCCATTGAGTGAAAATGAAGTGTTGGTAGGTGATATTTAGATCATAAATGATCCTTCATTTACTGCTGGACCATCTTGTTTGAAGAGCAGAAAACATCGCAACATTGAGTTGGAGTTGCCTGATGGTGTGGAGAATGATGAGGAAATTGAGCGCACTGCGAAATGTTTAAGTTTTCTGCTGCATTGATTGATTTCAGTTTCTTTCTAATCAAATTTTTGTTTTTGTATGTTGAGGTACATATTTTTTTGATGAGGTGCATGTTTTTGTTATTAGGTTTCTTTATATGTATGATTGTTGATGGTTTCAAGTTTTTCTGAAGGTGTTGATTTATTTTTTGCTAAGTTTTTTATTGAATGTGTCTCAGTTTAAATTCTTGATGTGCTGTGTTTTTGTTTTTTGGGTAATTTTTGGATGTCGTGACAATGAATTCGAAGAGGCTGCATTGTTTGATTATTTTTTGGTAGAGCTTCAGGTTATTTGTACCGAGGTTTTCTCTACGTATGATGAGGTTTACGACTTTCATCATGAAATTTCTTATTCATATGTGTTGTTGATGGTTCTGATTTTTTATTATGTTGTATTTTAAAAAAATATATATATTCTGAGGTTAATGATCTTTTTTGGTAGCCTTTGGAAGTTGCAATGAGGAAGTTCAAGAGCCTCATTTTAATTGCAGTCGGCCAGTTTGCTGAATTTGTTTCTAAGATCAATGAAAAAGGCAATGAAAAAGGTCTTACAGTTGATGTTAAGGAGGATCTTCCAACTCTTTATGCGATGGAAACAGATAATTTTTTAAAGCCTCCGACGCTTACTCAGATTGATGCAATGGTCAAGGAAGTATTCGGCAAAAAGGCATGGGCTACTGAGATGCAGTCATTTGATCTTCTTAGGTTCACGATTAACAGTCAAATCACCGATGAGGATAGAGTAGATTTAGTGTCACTTAGTTTTGGGATTTGTAATGGCTTATTGATGAACGGAAGTCTTTAAATTTTTATGTCTAAAATTCTTGATAGGTTGTTGAATTGAAGATTGTGATTTTAAATATCTATATGATTTCTAGGTTGTGTATTTAAAATTTGTTATAGTTTGTTTTTTTACCAGGTTCTTGTGTATAATTGACAGTTCTGCATTTGGTAATGAGGTTTGTTTTGAATTGTGATGACGTTCTTGAAATATAAATTTATCTTGCAAAATCTAAGGTTGATGTTGAGTTATGATTCAGTTCACTTTGATATAAGACAAGTAGTTAATAAAAGTATGAGGTTCACGTATTTTGTAATTACGTTCATTTATTGTTTAATGAGGTTATGATTTATACAACAATATAATTTGTAACGTGTAAAAAAAAGGAACTTACGAATGTCAAAAGGGATTGCATGTGTGCTTTGGTTTGTCCGTGTATTATCGAAACCGTGTAAGTTATCGAGGAGTGCATAAGTGATAATATAACTAATGGGGTAGTCCAGGCAATGCAATCAGTGTGCATAACGTGACAATGAAAATTATGAGATAATGCAGATCATGAAGTAATGAAGGACATGTAGAGTTATGGTAACAGTTCAGCGAAATTAACTAGTGGTAAGCGTGTGTTAGTGATGCTAGAAAATAGGAATAATTGTTGCCTAAGCTTTTAGTTTGTTTTTTTTCTTCAGCTTTTTGAGGAATTGACGTTTCTATTGTTGGTAATGAGGTTTATTTGATAAATGTTCATGTCTGATTTTCATGTTCCGCATTTAATATTCAGCTCTTACTATTCAGTTTGTAGCTTTTTATTTACTTTTACAGCCGCCATAATGATTAATCCTTTCCAATTCCCTAAACATTTACTTTTTCTCTTTTTAAAACAAAGAAACTTTTATTTTTTTCCAATACGGAACCTCTTCAATTTCCCGCTTCTATATGAGTAGAAACATGAAATGTTCTTAGAAATATAACAGTTTATGCATTTATGCTTCCCATCTTCTTCTGCGTATTTAGAATTTTTTAATTTCAATATTTTGAAGTATTTTTACGTACTCAGAAACATGAAAACTCATAAACATGATTGGTCAGCTCTTGAAGACGATTTGGTGATCGACCTAGCAGTTCGTCTCCTTTTGCTTTCTGATTGCATGACATTGAGATGAGTTTGCAGTTCTTGGCAAGGCGTTGTGAGGAGGAGTTTTTTTAAGCGACATCACATCCCTCTGCTCATGATTCCAAGGAAAGGAGATGGTGATGATTAGGATTATTTTTGCTTGATGAAAAGGAAGGTTTGTATGATGCTCCGTTTTCACAGCTTAGAGGAAGAAAATGTATTAAGGTTTGCTTTGGGTGGCTTATAATTTTTTATATTTTGGGTGACGTGTCTTTGTTTAATCCGCTGTCGCTCATGAAAATTGAGCTTTCAAATTGTGGAAAAATGTGGTTGATCAGCATGATTACATAAGGAAAGCTATTTTGTCTGTTAATCCATCATCCTATTCCAAACTTGTTATTGTGGTTGTTTTTAAATCTGGTAATTTGGGAGTTTGGAAGTTCGGTGATGAGACTTGTTCAGTTTTTGAATTTTGTGATATCAGTTTTTATGATGGTAGGTTTTATGCAACGTGTGTTACTGCTGAGGCTTGTGAAATTTGGTTTCCTTTTGGATCATATTATAGTGAGGTGAAGCTCTTAACTGATGATGTTGCTCCAGTGGATGATGAGTATGTGTTTTATTCGGAGAATCATTTAGTTAAAAAATCAGATGGAAGATTTCTTTTAGTTAGTGACTATCTCAGATATGAATCATAGTTTGAAATATTTGAATTAGATGTGACAAACTTCTCGTTTACAAAAAATTGAAAGTATGGGAAAAGACGTAATTTTTTTAAAGAAACAATGCGTCTTTGATGGTTGTTGCGTCCTCATTTCCTGATGGTATATTAAAGCCGAGCTGCATTTATCTCACCAGTTAAGCCATGGCAAGTCATTTCTTGGGTGGAGATGGCATATCGGCAGCGAGGACTTTTAATATTAAAATGTCAGGATAGAATATTTAGATGTTAGTCATCCTGACCCTTTCATCCATGGACTTGTATCATCATGGATTATTCCATCTTCTTCAGATTAAACTGATATTTTTTTATATATCTAATGTTGTAATTTGGAAGCTTTTATATAGTGAAGAAGTTTCTATTTTATATAATGAGGTTTATGTGTTTTGCACTGAGGTTTAGTTATTACAAACTTATGTTCCTCATTTAGGATTGCATAGATTAATTTAAAAAGAAGTGCTATATAAACATCACCATAAATTGCAAACATTAATGCCAAAAGTTTAATCTCAATATGTATTATTGAAACATCAGTAGTAGTAGTAAAAACATTTTTTGTTATTCAAACTTTGCTCAATAAAAAAATTGGTATGTTGACCCGCGGGTTGATTTGGGTCAAAATCCAGTCCCAACACATACCTGATCCTACCCAAATAAAATTGACCAACTTGACCCGAATGGGACATTGACACAACCAGACCCAAGTGAGCCAGGTTAAAACGGATTGGCTCAGATTGAGTCGGGTAATTTGAACACCCCTACACTAGGTTACAGTAGTATCGCTTGAAGGTGATATTTGTTATGTTGTGTTCATATTTTGTGGGATTATAATGTTATTATTCAGATAAAATTTGTACTTTAAGCATTTTTGGTGCAGGAATAAATATTTGCAAAGGATTGAGAGGGACCAATACATTGAGAGGGACCTATACATTGTGACCTAACGGACTTCTCCAATAACATAAAACGAGATAGACAAACTAACCTTTTCATACACCTGCAAAAAACTAACCAAAGAAATTAGAGTAGAAAAACACATTCAAGATAGAACAACAAATACTTGTCTGATTTCTTCAGTCTTCACATATACAATAGTTGCTCTCTCACACCAAATATTATACACCCAATATGCAACTCTAAAATAAAGAATAAAAAATTGAATAAAACCCATTATTTACACAAATCTCAACAAAAGGAAGTCAATAAAATCAATTAATTACAAAAATTCTGCAAATGACTTTGTAAACTAACCACAACAAAATATCTTGGACACAGAATATAAGAGTAAAAAGGGTGAACATTAAGAGTAAAAAAGAGTAAAAATGGCGGTTGCCACCTGATTGGTTGCGCTAAAGTAGCGGTCTTGGTCATAAAAATCAAGCTGGATAGGTACCAAAGCCATTGAAACTATACAAAAAAACTAATAGAATATGTAAATGAAAGATATTTAAGAGCAATCACCATCTATGACATGAAATCAACTCAACACATAAACTAATGACAATAAATAAAACAAATGAAGCTAGGCTTTAAACAGTATTTGCTCTATGATTTCGAGTCAAATTTCAAGACATTAACATCAGCCAAAGGTCTTCAAAAATAAGATTAGGTCTAAACCCTTACAAAAAGTCAGCAAAAATAATAGAAAGGGTAAAACCCCTAATATGAGGTATAACCCTGGTTTTAGAACTATTTTCCCAGAGAATCTGAAACCATTATCATCAGTTCTACAAAAGTAATAAACAAACTGAAAGCACTAATATTAGGGCAACAAAAGGTCATGATTTAGAACAATAAACAAACACCTAACGTGCAACTCCCATAATGAAGGATAATATATCAACAAAAATAATCAACTACACATATAGAGGGGAACAAAAACATCAGAACACGGTAATGGCAAAAATTGAAGTTGATAAAGCAAGGAAGACAATTACCGTGTTTTCTAGGCGATACAAATTGAGAATTTAAAGGGGGAGTAAAACACCAATCACGTTAAATAAGGGGCCAAATTTATGTTAAAGAGTAGAGATATTAGTGACTTACTTACCGAGATGAGGAAAATAGCCAAGGAAAGGCAACCGGTACAATTGGTCGGTGCATGACAAGAGTCGGCAGTGGAAATGGGTAAGCGGAGGGGTTGAAAGTTGAAAGAGTCGACTGGCTACCATCGACAGTCTCTCTACTTAGAGTAATCGGTGGCGAATTGAGTAATTATAGAAGGGAAACAGGCTGGAAGAACCAGACAGAAGTGATAGAATGTAAAACCCACAAATAATTGTGGTTGTGTGTATTCATATATATATATAGTGAGTACAAAGGGTATACAAAACATAATCAAATATGGAAAATGATAAATACAAAACCAATCAGAAAGGGTATTCATTTCTTAACCTGATTCTAATTCATTTAATATTCTATTACCCCCCTCAAGCGAAGCGTGTGACTTTTCGCAATGCAAAACTTAGACCGCAGGAACACAAGTTGAGGACGAGGTAAATCCTTTGTAAAGATATCAGCAAGCTGTTGATCAGTAGGAACATAAGCAACCTTGAGCTTGCCAGAAGACACCATCTTACGCACAAAATGAAAATCAATATCAATGTGCTTGACTCTTTTATGAAAAAGTGGATTCGGAGCAAGAAAGAGAGCACTATTATTGTCACAAAGCAAAACAGGTGGGGCACGTGCAGTGATGCACAAATCCCGAAGTAAATTCATCAAACAAGCTAGTTCCGCAGCAGTATTAGCCATAGCCCGATATTCTGATTTTGAACTAGAATGAGAGACCACAGGCTGCTTCTTAGCACTCCATGAAACCAGATTTCCACCAAGAAAAATGGCATAACATAAGTATACCTACGAGTCTCAATACAACGAGCCCAATCAGCATCACAATAAC
>JAULKK010336310.1:0-10668 GCA_032355705.1 Rubia peregrina | reverse complement strand
CACTGTACCTCTCAAAGATACAATTTATAAGCCATAAATGCTTACTAAATACAATTAAGTAGATAGTGTCAAATTGGGATCATCCACAAAGAAGAGGGATTTTCCTAAGGGTTTTCACATATAAAGGTGAACATTACACTAGATATAAAGATATGCACATATATATATAATGCTTGTAAAAATGAGGGTTTTTGGGTTGGTTTTTCCAAGTTATCAATTTAAAGACAAGTTAACTAGCAAGCAATGTAAATCTATAAGAGTTTAAACACGAGTTACGGGACCTTGGGCGCAATTTATTTCCACTTCCAAACCTCTTATCTATCATTGAACATACAACCTATTCAATACGTTCACTACTTATTGTGAAGATAAATCTTATATCCTTCTTTGATAGTAGTTTGCAAGAGTGAATTCGACATCTCTTGCTAAACCTCACTAAAATGCCTAAAAGTATTCCATTAATGGCATTAAGTATAAAGAATCAACAAGTTTGGTAACACTTATAAATACTACACCGTGTCTATGCATTGAACCAATTCATGCCATTTACATAAGATTAGTCAAGAACGTTCAACATTCATAAACTTCTCCTATTTGCTACCCAAAATAAACATGATAAAGAATTTGACATTATCACATTTATCTAGAATTCATCAAATCATAAACCATATTAGAAGCTCTAATTCATGCCTTTGGATTTCATATCAAGGAGAATTAGCTATTTTCTCCAAACCCTAACAAGTAATCATACAAGCATTTCATACTCTCAAACTTTCAACAACATTAATGTATTCAACAACCAAATTCAAAAGAACAATTAATACACAATATCTAAGCATTAAATAGATCACATAAAGTTCTCAAGACGTGGGCTTTGAAGCCTCAATCAATTGCTCCCAAGACTAAGTTTAGCTACTAGAATTCAAACTAAACAACAATAGAAATTCAAACAAAAAATTAAGATGAAAGAATGATGAAAATGGTGGAAAACTAGGGTTTTATGTCTGTGGAATCAGGGAGAAAATTTTCTTGAAAAAGAGAGGATAAGAGAGTATGTATAGTACAAAAGGTCCAAAAAGTAGATCTGGATAGTGGTCTGTAACGAATCGCGACACATGTGTCGAGACTCGCGATGGGCAGAGTAAACTGTCTTCTTTTTGTCTAAGTGTAGTCGTCTCCTCTTCCCGACTTTAGGTCTTTATGGTTTTCATTGTCTTCAAAAAGTAGTCTTCAAGGTCTTCAATTCTTCATACCATTACCTTGTCTCACAAAATTCTTATTAAAAGTGATAAGAGTGTTAAAGTCGCTCTTCACTATATTAATAGAACTTAAAGGTGAAATGGAGTATCCAAAGCACAAAAGCATATCAAAATGAGTACAAAATATCTCAAAATCATTGTATAATATAGACATATCTGCCAGCCTCATGTCAACCCCCAACACGAGACAGCCTCATGTCAAGCCTCCTCAACACGCAACTTCATGTGTCAGCCTCGTGTTGTGCTGTAGGTGGGCCAAAATGCATATTTTTGAAAATTAAAATTTTAAGCCAAAACATGCATTTTTTGGCCCATTAACTCAACAAATATTTTATTCCCTAGGATTGTTGGTGTAAATAGTACTATACTAAACATCACCACCTCCCTTAGGCATTAATTAAGTGCTAGTTTTGTCCCCTATAGTTCTTTTTCTCCTATGCCATCCTTATCTCATTTGTACCTCCTTCTTCAATCACACTCTCTTAGAAGAGCATGAATTGCTGAAGATAAAAGTCCATAGTAAATTCCCCTACCCATAGGAATCATATAGCTCATTCAAGTCCCTCAAGAACACTCACTCTCACTTCACTTGGGAGAAACTAAAAAATTTGAAGCTTTTTCTCTCAAGAATTAGCATTTTTGCTTCTTCTTGTGTGGATTTTTCAGCTCTTAGCTTCAAACTTCGGGTAATCCTTTGAACCTTGTATTTACTTTATTTCTTTATCATGATTGTGTTGTGATGAGAAGGATGATTGTTATGAAATTTGAGGTGTTTTTGGGGAAGCATGTGGGTTATATAAATGATTTTGCATTGAACCAAGTGTGGGGGAAGTATATGTTCTTGTTCTTGGATGATATGATCTTCCTTATTGTGGTTGTCTAAGAGGAGTGATTCTTGATTGCATGACCTTCTTGATGAGTTGATATGAATTGTCATGGGTTTGTTACTTAGGAAGAATGATTCTTGATTGAATAGCCTTTATGTTGAAATAGCATGATTTGGAATATCTTGGCTATTTAGAAAGAGTGTTCTTCTTGAATGATACTTGATGCATATATTTGGAGATTCTTTGATGGGACGAAAAATGCATGTATTTTCTTTTGTCACCATTTTGTTGGAAGACTGTTAGATTTAGGTATATTTAAGTATTTTTCATAATTACTGTTCACTTTTACTGTTTATAAAAGTTTGTAATTCATGTATACGTGCAATCAATTTAGTTTGGTCCTCATAATTGGTATCAGAGTCATGTATAAGCAAGCTCAAAGGTTTTAATTCATTTGAATATGAATCTTAAACCCTTTTTCACAAATAATAACTTGTTTTGGTTTATTAAGTTAGTGTCTACATTGGGTTGTGATTACTTAGCGTTGGTCAGCACCTGGAGCCTAGTGAGACCGTTGGTCAGTCCATTTGAGATTAGGGTGGTCCCGGCAAGGTATATGTGTGGTCCCAATAGGTATTCTCATACCCAATTGTATACAAAACTTAACTAAGCTAAAATCAGTTAAAATGAATGAAAGAGTATAAAGATTCCTATTCGGTGAATCAAGTCTTAGGCATGCATCTACATCCACATATGCATCATCATCAACATCTAATATATTACAAAGTCATGAATTACAACAAGTTCTACCAACTCAAAGTATTTGTACCATATATCAACAAGGAATATTTGAATTTAGTAAAGCATGTTCAATTAAAGTACATGAAGAAATTTTACCTATGAATCAAGAATTTCAATCAATAAAATTATTATCATAAAAGGCAATTAATCATTATTTAATGCAAGGTTACAGATTTTTACATTTTGGACTTATACAAATAGCATTACATCCATTAGTGAGATTAGGAATAGATACTCCTATATTTATGGCATTAAGAGATGATAGATTAATTGAATATAAAGATTCATTGTTAGCTATGATCCAAACTAATATTTGTAATGGAACAATTAGATTCAATTGTATACCAAATTATTCGGTAAGTTTAACAGATACAAATATAATGAATTCATTAAAATTAGATATTAAATTTTAAAAAATAAAATTACAACTAATACTGAGCATTTTGTGCTAGTTTGTAGAATATATTTTAAATTAATGAAGTCAATGATTCCAACTTCATTAAGACGAAACCCTACACAAAAAGATGAGTCAATATTTGTAATCTCAGAATGTGATAATATTAACATAGAAACACCTAAGTTATTAAAATGGAATGAGATAACTATTCCAGAGGAAATAGTAGGAGAAAGACCATTAAATATACAGAGAAATAGGGAAATTACGCAATCATCTTTAATTGAAGAACAAGAGGATGGAAAAGTATTGATTAAATTTAGAAAATATATGTCATCTAGATATGCACCTAATAGGTCAATACCAGAAGAACCTAGATATTATGTAGGACAGTCATCTAGAAGATCAACTTCAAATATTCCACAAAGTTTTCAGGATTCTAGAATAAGATATTCAAGTCCACTGCCAGACATAATTCCAGATGGAAATTCTAATTATGAATCACCCACACAAAGTGAAATGTTTTCAGAATTACATTAAAAATGAATAGAAAAATAATAGATAAAGATTACATAAATAAGGAATATTATAGTATGGAAAACAATAAAATCAGATTATGGTTTGACGAATTAGATATAACATTAAGGAATTACATAAATGATTTTTTTTGTGAAGAATTCGATAACTTAAAAATAAGTAGAATGAAAATTTTCATTTGGCTACAATATTATTTAGAAAAGGAACAAGTAATTAAGGAAACTAAAATAGGAGATATTCCAATAATTAATGTTCAATCAAATTTATTTAAAAAATGGAAACTACACAATGATATGGTTATTAGCTCAATACATCCTCCATTACAAGAAATAAAAGTTAATGTAAATAATGAAGTAATAGTAGCGTCACCATTTAAGGTAGCCACAGAACCAACAAATATAGGAGATATTAAAAAGGTAATTCAACAAAATAATTATTCAAACCAAATATTACACACTATAGCAGAACAATTAGATGTAATATCAACTAAAATAGATAAAAAGAATCAAGATTTCCAAATGAAATATCAAAACCTCATTTTCAAGCTTCTCCTTTTAGAAGTATGGAAAAATCAATTTCTTGGATAAAAAGGGATCAGGCCAGTGGTTCAAAAACTATAGGAGTTATATCTCATGCAAATAATAGAGAAGAAACAAGTTCAAGTAGTGAAACCACTGAATCTGATAATGAGTTAATTTAGAAGAAGTTGAAAAACAATTTACGTAAATGCATTCAGTATTGGCACTCCAAGTTGTAAAATACTTCGGCCAGTTCATAGTATAACATGACCAGTTAAATTTCTTGTAACATTACCATTACTGGAAGTGGACACTGGAACATAGATTACCCCTGATGTATCATTCGACTTTGGGTATATTTTCATATCTCCATTTAAATATACATTCGTTCTATATCAAATGATATTGTATACTTGGACGGTTTATTTTCTTAAGACACACAACATGGTACATATATCATGCATTTAATATATATTAAGATAAAATATTTTAATAACGACCAAGATAGATTCCATTTCACTCCATTCCATGCACTCATATATTTATACATATTCGAATATGTTACATACTTCTAGGCGACTGTTATTCCCATATAATATTAACATATCATTACCTATTTGTCATGCACAACGACGGTCGTAAATGAAGATACTAGTGATGTAGTATCAAATCCCACTGAGGTATATGTCCCTGAATGTGAGGTTTGGTCAAAAGTGTGTGGCGGTATCTCCATTTCTTACTAGGGAACCTGAAAAAGCATCGAACAATAAAGTATAATCCTATCAGTGTTTTATTTGTGACCACATCCTATTTGCTTGCATTTTTAATTGTAATAGCCTCCACTGCCATGGACGTAGTGGTTCCTGTCCCCGAAGGAGTTCATTTTCAATGTACTTCTTCTAAAATATGAGTCATATGGGTAAGATGATGAAAGTGTGAGTCATATGGGTAGGATGATGAAAATGTGAGTCAATAGGTTTGGAAATCGAATATCATAAGGGCGGTGGTAGGTCCGTAACATTAAGGTTGCATTATTTTATTGATAGTATAATTATCATTTGTATTATATTCTATAAAATCATTGATGAATATAAATTGGTTACATTCGAATGTTACAGGATTATACAGCTAATTAGTTGCCATGAAGATAATTTCATTGCCAAGGGTTACTATGGGTGTAATGCGTGACTGGTTTATCGCCCTTCCCACCAACACCATTAGTGCCATTCATTCACCTATTTTCTCTATATACGATTTATGATATGTATTAGTATTAAAGATCGCTTAATTATTGTTCTTCTTTGTATGTGGCACGGGGTTGAGCTCATTGTAGGAGCCAGCACCTCTAATTGTCGTAGGCAGACATAGTTTTAGGAAATGAGGGACAAGAAACAGAATTGGAGGTCAAGAATTAGAACGTCAACAATCAGTTGGATTATGATATATTGTTGACTCCATTTCTTTTGACCATTGCGAGTATAACATTCTGTTTCGATGAACCCTCACATTTTTTTAGGATGAACAACAGATTTCGTAGTTCGTTGTCTGGACTTGTTTTTCTCAATTTCAATAACATTAGGTTACCTTTGCTAACTAGATAATTACTCACATGCTAACAATTCCATGTTATAAGCAACTGAACACACAATTAGTAACAAGCCAATATGCACATTACTTGAATTGATGGTGGAATTAATTCCAGTCCTTAAATGATAGTGCAATTATCTGATTGTAAGGATCCAAAACCAAATATCCATAAAGTTAATGTACAAAATTTTCATCATCCCAAACCGGCCTAATCAGCCCCCATCTTACACAGTCCATTGGGCCTATAAGGTTTTCCCTAAGTGCAGAATATATAGTTACATGTTGCAAGTAACTATTACCCCGATGGCCTAAATGGACACCAAGCAAAACAAAATACGGTAAAGGTGACGAAGGGATCTTCTACAACAATTTTTTTCCATTTATGTTAATCCCACAACAAAGCGTACAATTTCCATTAATTGGGACGTTGCAGAAAGCTGAATAACGGAATTCTCATTGTTCCATCCGGATGGCCACCGGCTCCATCATCACCAACACGCATACCACCTCCACCCGCATCAAAGTGGCCAAAAAATGTTGGTTGTACATGACATTTGAAGATGTTCATAAATTGAGGTAATAGAAACTTCATGTTTGTACAAGAACTGAGTGGAAAAAAGTATTTAGTAAGACCATTATACCTGTGATGCTACGTTGCTCATAATGAGAGTCGAACTAGGAGTCACTCTTCCCCCACCACTGCCTCTCCGTCCACCTCCTCGACGAGCTCCAGAAACAAGGTCAAAGGTAGACACATTCCTTTTCAATTGACCCCTGCCACAACCGCGCCTATCTACCGGATCCTTCACCGAGTCCGCATCTGGCTCATCCCAGATTTGAGGTCCCGATCCTTTGGTTTGAGGAATACCAGTGGATTTTCTCCCATAAACTCTTCCTATTACAGAAACAAAATCCTTGCTTAGCCCGTCAGGAGTCTCCGTCTTTGCCTCCAAGTCAGGCTTCGACTTGCGAAGTTCCACCATTCCTTCTTTGTACAACACTTCATCATTCATAAGCATAACATAGATTTCATCACAAATGGTGTGCATAGCCTCATAACTAGAGAACCCGACAAGATTTTTCCCAAAGATGGTCGACAAGGGGTATTTCTCCTTCAAGTACTTCTGGGGAACGTCTTTGCGCCACCTTCAAAATATAAACTTCTCAGCTACATCCTTCACTTTCTCCTCCCGAAAGACACGAAGTGAATGCGCACATAGTATCCCCATGAACTCAAAATTCTTACACACACAACGTATGCCCATCAAATTCCTATCAAGCGTAACTATAAAGTTGTGCTTTTTCGTCCATCAAGGACAAAACTCCTTCACGTGAACATCGTACTTTACCACTCCGCCTTCATCCTTAACTTTCGATGCGCTATTCTTAGCCATCTCAGTCAACTCATCGTGGAGCTCCTTGAATTTTCCCTCACACAACTTCAAATGGATGGCTGCTGGCCTCGCGTGAACGTAAGTTCGCACACTTGAAAGTAGCATCTTCCTCCTCTTTAATCCTCTTGCAAACTGCCTGACCGTACCTCTCCACAAACTTGGTGAGGTTTGTATTAATGTTCACAAACCTCGTGAAGTAATTATTCATGCCCTCACTCCACTGCGTCGATGACATCCCCTCCTAAAATTCTCAACTTCGCCCTCGTCTCAAACATTTCCACCACCCACGAATTGGACTCAACTTTGAACTTCTGCGCCATTTCCTTCCCGCTTCCCTCAAACTCTTCCACAATAAACAAATCATGCAACGATGCTAATAATTCACAGTACAATGCTTTCAATTCAAGTGTACGCCTCAAATTCCGAGCAACATTGCGCATTACATGCCATAAGCACCACTTATGCTTGACACGTGGAAATGCTATTTCAATCGCCTTTCCTAAGCACACACCAAATATACAATAACATTAATTCATATTTGAAACTCTCAAAAAACTATCCTACAACTTTAAGAAAATATAAGTCAAAATTTCACATAGTACCTATCGTTTTGTCTTGGTCTGTCAAAATGCATGAAGGGGCGTTGCCCATACACCTCTTCCATGTGTTGAACAAACACACAAAACTGTTCGTGTCCTCCTTCCCCATCAAGGCACAACCAAATATCATAGATTTCCCATGGTGATTGACTCCGAAGAAAGGCGTGAACGACATCCTATAACAATTTTTAACAAAAGTGGTGTCGAAGGACACTACATTCGTCGAACTCTTTATGTGACTCCCTACACCTTGAATCTTCCCAGAACACATTCTTCAACTCCCTATTAGTGTCAACCTCGTACTCGTAAAAAAATGGGACACTCATCCCGCATTTTCTTAAAATTCACTACCATTGCAACAAAATCATTGTGCTTCTCCCTCGACTGAAAATAAATGAAGTTACGCATATCCACCTCCATAAATGGGACCTCCGTATACCCCTTGTACCTATTCATAAATATGTTGAAGATGTGGGGTACTGAGACACCAGAGCTATGGAGCTCCAAAATGAGTCTCTGATCGGACATACAAATTATTCGATACCGTGGCAACCTGTTGGAGTCTTTCGGCACACATTTATGTTCATCTTCCAAACCTGTGATCCTCCATGATACCTGGTACATACAATTTATCTTGCATGTTAGAGTGGACCGGTTGGGGCAAGCAGATATTGACACAAACACGCCGGCTTTCTGGAAAACCATGCAGATTCTATAGTGGTTAGCATAGGCACTCTCCATTATCCCCCATGCACACTACAGGGGATACCAACCTTCTTCTGCTCATTATACCGGTATGAATTTCTAATAACAGCCTGGAATCCCATAGAATGCACATATCGATGAATGTGAGCGACAAAATTTTCACCTGTACTAAATACCATCCCCTTTATGAGTTTGGAAACAACACCCACATGTCTACCTATAGGCTCACTATCATCCCTGTTACCAGTAATTCAGAAAATAAGATCACCGCCATCTCATTCCTCCTCAACGACTAACTCCTCATCATCACACAAGTCTTCTGTATCGCCATCCGTGTTCAAATATTCAACATCACGTGGGAACTTCATCAGAGGCTTCTTCACCACGGACAATATGCAAGTCATCACCATCCGAGCCACAGACAACTTCACCAGCTACTCTCTCCATATGCAGAAACACTTCATCTCCATCTAATTACTTTTCTATCACCACATTTAAATCAATTAGTTCATGTACTGCTCCATTCAAATCAACAATTGATCCAGAAACACTAAGAGGGATCATTTCAGCTTAAACACAACGACCATCTACCTCTAAATCAGCATTCAGGTCAAAACCTATAACATAACACATCTGTACAAACATAAACACAAACAAACTAGTTACATAGAAAGTCAACTAGTACTACATACATGGAAAGATCAATGGGACTAGTTCATATCCACCTCCTCAAGGTTATGTCATTAGTTACATTAATCCTCGTCCGTACCATTTATTCCATACTTTCTGCAACGATATCCTTCTAGTCGAAAAATGATTTATTCAATAATAAATGGGTATGATATTCGTCCCTCTGAACCAACTTATTAGATCACATAGATTTGGAATTTCAGCATCTTCGTCTATAGGATGATCTCCATTTCAGTACTTAGTTACCATTACTATCCTAGACTAGCATAATTCAGCTTGCATTTTTTCAGATGCTTGATTTGAATCTTTAAATACCCTTCATTAACACCTTCGGTGACTCCCTTGGTCATACTTGATAAATGAAACTCGTGCTTTGGGAATAAACAAAATAATTACTAAAAACAAATGCCTCCAGTTCAAGAATGGCTAGTTACCTCTTCACACAAAATATAGAGAATGATCGGAAAGACCCCGAGTTGAGCAGAAACCCTACATCTCCAGGGAATTTAGCATGAGAAAACATAGCCACCCAATTTCCGGCCAAACAGGTACCTACATTCAAGCATAACTGGTAGGCTGAGACCGCCTAATGAATACGACATTTTACTCTGGCGATGACTGAATTGAAGAGGAAAGCTGTGAGAGTGGCAACATATGAATTGAAGAGGAAAGTTGTGAGTGTTGGTGATGAAAAAATGTTGGTGCAATTTCCAAGAATTCAAAAGGCTTGTACGTCCCTTGACTTGGAAGTGAAGAACACTTGCCCAATTACCACACATACGAGGGACGAGTGAGGAAGGGCCAGGTGGGGGGTGGACGAGCCAGAGGTGTATATATAATTCTTCTAAGGGTAAAATACAAAGATAACCCTATTATTTTCCAAAAGTGCCAATATAACCCTGAATAATTTGAAAGTGTAATTATAACTCTAATTTTTGTATCAAATGTGCCGATATAACCTTTTGACACTGTTCCGGCATTGACTTTATATTTTTCGACATTGACCAGACCTAAAAGACTAAAATATCACTATTCTTAAACCTACAAATCTAATAACTAAAATACCCCAAGAATTCTTCTTTTCCTTCATCTCCATAATCAGAGTTGCCACTCCTCAGCGCTCTGCCGCCGCTCCGCTGCCAGAATCTGGATTTCCGCCACATCTACGCCACTGAATCCAAACTAGCACCTGCCACCACTCTGTATATGAATCCCAAGCCCAAGCCGCATCCTGCTCCCACTCCCAACCCTAGTTGCAACCACGAAACTCCAGCTCTGATTCCCGTACCTGTAAATATAGGCATAAATCCAATTCAAAACTCATCAACTAATTCCAATTCCATGAAACTGTGTGATT